>JAMKCH010029626.1:0-17142 GCA_023653785.1 Ophioderma brevispina | reverse complement strand
CCATCCAGAAACTATTTAAGGAACCACCCAAAGTATCGCACTTTTCTTTCTTGAAAAATCACTATTTGACCAATCTTGAACCAAAATAGCCAATTTGTGTTCCACACAATTTGCTCAACAACCATTGATACAACAAAGGAGAAGACACACTGGGAACCCTTCCAAAACATCTGGGTACCACCCAAAGTGTTTCTTTTTATTTCAAAATTTTTGATCATTGGACCAACAGCCACTTTGGGTTCCGGCAATACTTAATAGCCACTGAAATACAAGGAACCAAAAACCCCTGGAACCGCCATGAAATCCATCCATCGGGGAAACCATCCGAAGTGTCCACTTTTCCTTTAAAAATTATTATTTTGATCATTTTAAACCAAAATAGCTGATTTGAGTTTTTCCCGCAATGTCACCACCATTGATCACACATGAGCCTAAAACCAGAGAACCACCAGAAACCATCTGGGAACCATCCAAGTGTCCACTTGTGTGTAAAAATTGGTTTATTTTGACAATTTGTTATTTTGACTACCAAATACCGATTTTTGGGTGCAGGAAATGGCTCATCAACTATTGAAACACAAAGTAGTCAAAAAAACACCGGGAACCAGCCAGAATCATCAAAATGCTCCTCGCCATTCCCCTCCCCCACCATCTCTCCATATTGCCCCGAACTCTCTTAACCATGCATTCCCGATCTGTGAAAATATATCATGTTGAAACGGGGATCAGAATTTTTAATAACATGTACCTTAACATTACAACAATAGCTCCTAATTGACTTGCACTACTTGTAAAAAAGACCACCCATGTTGTGGGTTAAAAGAATGTCCTGTGGTTTACCGCCCGACCCCCCAAACTTCCGACTTTTAATAAAATGTCGGGTGAAAAGTGATGTCCACGGAAAAGCATTTTTTAAAGCAAATTTCTGAATAACTTGCTAAATAAAAGGTATTTGTGTTAAGAAACATCTCAGAATACTTTGGAAAAAAATCAATTCTTTATGTCTTAAGGAAACACAAACAATGAATTCATGAAAAATCATGAATTATTTTGGGATTCTTGGCATTTACGGGCGAGTCGGGCGCCAACAGGAAACTAAAAATTTCATTGTGAAGAGCTAAACCATGAGGTCCTCAACTACCTTTTGCCAAAAAATGTCTTACGCATGTTTTGTTACGTTTGACATATTAATACAGAACGTCTTGAAGTATGGCAGTGATTGGAGTTCTATATTTACTTAGGCGGTCTCTTCTGCAACATCATATGAATACGGCCCACATTAGACTAGTAAATCTAAGCCAAGATCTATATGAACCTGGAACAAATTGGCAACAGAAGGTTTTTTGGTTAATATTGTTACAAGAACCCAATCAGAACTTATATCCAAAATCGGCCAAATCATACACTGGGAGTGGGCTAATTAGCATAAATCCAAAATGGCCTCCAAAGTGGCACTTTTGATGCACTGTACCTCCTAATGTTTGGTTTTATACCCCACAAATAGGTTATTCCCTAGATACAAATGACCAAAGAATCGAATAAGCTTGTTAAAAACGCACTATATGACGTGTCTATAGACGTAACCCACACAAATATGACTAATTATTATTATTTACGTCATCGGGAGTCTAAGTACTAGAAAGCACTTTTCGCAGGTTGGTACCATAAGTGACCACATAAGCACCATGGCTTCTACTGTATTGGGATCTACTATGGGTGGATCTACCTGGGTGGAGTCTACTGTAAGTGGATCTACTGGGGTCGGATCTACTGTAGGGGTTGATCTACTGTAAGGCCGGAATCTACTAGGGGCGGATCTAATGGGGGCGGATCTACTGCAGGGATCTTACTGGGGGCAGAATATATCATGGGAAGATCTACTGCACTGTGGAAACGGATCACTATAGGTGGATCTATTACTTTTATCGATGAAAACCCCAGACTGTACTATTATTGACTGATTGCCTGAAAAGATACAAAAATCATAGCATCTGAGAACCACTATAAAGGAAACACTCATTCAGTGAAATGCACTTTGTAGTGGAACAAAGCATGAATCCCAATTGCTTTGTCAACCCAAGCGCTCTTTGGGAGATGTTCTTGAAAATATTACGACTAAGTAGTGTCTTGTACGGCAAGCATTTTCAAATTGTCCGACAAACTCAACAAAAGCGAACGACCGACATCGACACTTTCGACAACAGTGCTGGCGAAGTTTTAGCTTAGGCCTATGGGGACTTCATCACCTGTTCCGGCTCTGTAATATAGCGCACCTTTGTAACAATTTTATGAACAGTTGTGGCCTCCAATAATATGAAAACGGTGTGGATCTAGACTTTTCACCGAAATAGACATGCCGGTAGGCTAGGCTACTGAAAACCAAGATTAAACAATCATATGGCCATGCTCCTGAAGTGGGGGCTTTTCCAGGTGCTTTCGTCTGCAAAGTTTCAAGTACCACCAGACATTTTTAGCGTTAAGGCCAGGACTCAGAGATTGCGATGAGGCGCACTCAAATTCTCAAACAAATCGTGTTTTTGATATACGTAATGCTTGTCCCTATAATAATCATTGTGGAAATAACTAAGCTCAAATCGACGTATTTCATAGAAAATCACAACCTTGTTTATAAAATTCCGGATCAGAGTGTTACCCAACAACGGTATCCTATTGACCCTGTTTACTAGACATAAATGTTTTACTCCATGAAAACGACACATCCTATCATCTCTACCTTTGGATTAAGCTTTTCGGTGGGTGTCTTTATTTCAGTTGCTATTTTAATTTCTCTATTCAAAATACTTATATTTCGAAATCCTCGGATCAGCCTTAACCTTTATAACTTCCAAACTATACATACTAGCATATAAAAGTAAACATATCTAAAGGAATTGTCCCATCTTTGAATATTTTATCAAATTGGCAGTAGGGCTAGGTCGTACAGTCAGTTATTTGATAACAAGAACCATGAAAAGGTAGACAAAAAGTGGTATGTCTTAGATTTTTGGGGGCAACGGGTAACGAATGCATAAAAAAAATAGGCATATAGTGCATAAAGTCCCTTAGACTGCTTAAAAGAATTTGTTGCAAAGTATCTCTGCTGAAGCACAATCGAATCAAGTATTTGCAAAGTATCAATGAACTTTCATAACATGTAAAATGAATAAGTGTAAACCTTTGTGAAAAATGTTTTTTTTATTACTGTTGACAAGTATGAATTTACAGTGTCGCAAATGCTCAAATTGCAGCTTCACATTTATATAGCAATCAACAAGTCCTATGATTAAAAAGAATATACAAATACACCATGTTTATCGAGCATTTCTTAAAATAACATGATGTCCCAGGATTGGAATTTATTTTCTATAATCCTAGCGTCCCTCAAATTGCTAATTTGCAGTACGGTAAGGAGCGTACATGTCTCATTGTTTCGATATAAGCATCTTGTTCTCATTCCTCCACTCTGGTGCTTCACTTGGATAATTAGAACTTTAAGTATTATTTAATCAAGGACATTCATTTTGGTAATTTAATGAATATTTAAACTGTAATGGTAGAAGATATATTTTAAAATAGGACAAGATGCAAAAGTGTCTTTACTGAGTAAAAAACAGACCCAATTTTCACCTATAAAATATGCAACGTACTGTATCCCATTTCCACTGCATCATCCCAGCGTGTCTATGTAATTACTGACTTCCTTAAAATGTTAGGTCTATTGTAATAGGCATTGAACTGGAGTGCAACCTGCAATTCATTCATTAGTTTAAGTTGTACGTTTATTGATGGGATTAAAAACAAATGGCTGAATAAACATTGTTTTCTAATATTGTAGGTTTATCGAGGGTTCGGGTCCCATTGTATACTCAACCCAACTTGGTAAGTAATCAATTATTTATTACATTTTCTCACACCAATATTATGTCTCCTATTAAAGGGTAGTTAATTAGGCTTTAATATAATCATAATATATTCACATAATTAGATTGTTACGTGGCGACCTGGGTGCAAAGTGCGCTTGCCCCCCCCCCCCCCCCGGTGGCCAACGGCGCCAAAAAGAGTAATAAGATAAAAAAAGGAAGGGAGAACGAAAGGAAAGGCAAGGGGAAGAAGGGAAGGAAAGGAAGACGGAACGACAGAAGAATTCATGAGGAATGGAGGAATGAAAACAAGAATGAAAGGGGGAATTTTACCAATGTAAAGGGGAAAGAGATCTTCAAAGCTAAGTGAAACGAAAAATCTGTAAGGGAGCTAATAGATATAAATTAGGTGAAATTGTGCAACAAAAATGAGCAAAAGATCACGTTAAAATATACAGGGACAATAAGAAAAAACCCAAAAGGACAATAAAAAAAAACAAAATAATATCGAGAAACGAAGGGGTGGTTGAATAACTTTGAAATAAAAGTTAACCTAAACACCCAAAAGAGGTGCATCAAAATGATAAGAGAATAACTAAAACGGATAAAATAGAACGTGGCGCCAAAAGAAATAGCAAAGTTGACGGAAAAGTCTAAAGACTTAAGGGGCGCTAAAATACCAAAAGTTTTTAACGACACATAAAGGGCGTCAAACTGAAAAAAGGGGTTGAAAATAGTTTAAAGGAACGACGCCACGATAGCAAAGGCACTCTGGAGTTTAAGAGAACAATAAGGGGTGGTCAAAAAAACAAAAACAAAAGGAAAAGGGCTGAAAAATACGGAAAGGGGCTCTAAAACGCGTCTGTTGATTAATAAACTATGTTGTTGGTAATTTTTCTATTGTTTATTTAAAATTTGTCTGATCGCTGCGCTGCCGCCAATAACTTTATTCTAATGTGTGTTATCACATTCAAGAAGGATGTGGAATGGCTGCCATATTTTTCAATTTTCCAAATGGCGCCGAAATGTTCATCGTCTTTGCCCCCCCTAGGTATGTCATCCTGGATACGCTCTGTGTTAAGGATAAAGAAAACAATAAAAGCTGAAGCTTCATATTATCCCTAGACTTTACATGCACGTGGTCCCCCTCGTCCGAGTCCCCAGTGCTCCACAATCCACCTTCGTTTACTCATATCGTGAATTTAACTATTAAAGTCCATATGATCAAGATAATTTGGTACCAACTTAAAGCTAACTAACTTGAAAATGAGTGCTTAACTTTGAATATAAACATCCCAAGCTAGACAGGCCCAAAATTCAAGAACACATGACCATATAAAACTTACGCTGCATGCTAAGAGGAGTGAAATAGTCCCAAATTATACAAATCTCATATAAATGTTCTTCGCTATTTTGTTTTATTGTTGGTTCCGTTTTTTGTCGACTATATTCGATCTATACGAACAGCTTGATAGCGGGTTAACACTTGCTATACCTTAAAAAGCGATGCGATGATACAATTTCCGATGGCAGCAATGATATGGGCAGCCGCACTTTGATTTTTTAGGTTATTTTAGTGCAATATAAACATTCTTATTTTGGATCATTGTTGAGTTGTTGTTATTGTTGTTGCTTGTTGGTGTTGTTTTTATAGCATGTTTACGCCATCTATCAGTATTCACACAGCCAAAATCAATAGTTACGTCATGCGTTCGTTTGTCACATTATGACGTAAATGACGTCAAACTTGCATGATGACGTAACAGGTACGTCATAATGTTTTTTTTTTAACCACAATCTGATTCCGATTCTTTGGTATCATATTCTATCTATTAATAATATATTTATGGGGTCCTAAACCACAACCGTTTAAGAGAATACAGGGCTTGAACGCTTCTTTGGCGGCCATTTTGGATTTATGTATTAGCCCACTTCCCGATGGTCCGATTTTTGGCCGATTTTGGATATGATGTTCAGTTGGGACAACAAGCAGATGAAATTCCATACAACCGTCTGTTCATTTGTTCTGGGTTCATCCATAAGTTTACTGGACTAGCATCTCATTGATGTAGACCCTTGGGCTACAACCCTGGAGATGCAGTAATCTAACAACATCCCAATGTGTCCCTGTATAAACACACAAGACTTTCACATGTACAGTACCCAAAAGAGTGAAGAGCTGTGTGTGAGTGTCCACTGTCACTAAGCAGGATTATGCATGGTCACACTGTCAATCATCAATGTATGTTATGTAGAGAGAATGGACATTGCGCTCCATCTTTTCACGAACATTCCACCAGACTGGACTTTGGCTTCATCTTCACAGATGATTGCAATTGACACAGATGACACATATGGCTCAGGGATAGAATAACCTGGCGAACTCCGATTTACTTGATGCGTAAAATAGTTCCCCCGTCGACTGTCGCGATCACTACCATGTGATAAATGGCAACTCATAATGGTCTGAAGTCTACAATATGAACCCCCCCCATCCCCTTCCTCAACACCCCAACCCCACCTCCTCGCCTCCCCTCTCCTCCCCACAACACTACTAAGCAGACACCACAATAACCACAATCAAATTTTGTGGTCGTTTAGTGTCTATGGAAGTGGGCAAGTATGATGAAAGTTTGGTATAGTGTGATCTGTAAGTACGTCCTCCCAATATACAGCCTGCAGTGTTAGGGGTACAAACGAACTACCAATAACTTGTATACACGTAATGTGTGAGAAATTTTCTTAATTATGCAAAAGATACTTATTAGCATATTTTAAGCCCAACATCTAATCAATCGAAATTCATCAAAGCCCCGACTTATTTCCACCAATTACATCATTTGTAAGCCCCTTACAGAACTCCCAATCGTACACAAGGGTTAACATTTTTATCACAGACGACGGAGGCTGCCATTTTCATAGCCCGTTCAGACCAAGGAATTACCGCTGTAAGGTTCATGACAGGTCGGACGCCAATAACAACCGCATGTGCTTGCTTAACGCCAGCTTGGACACGCAATGGCCTTACAATAATGCCACAGTATACCATGATACTCACGGTGCCGTATAGTAACCCAAAAGTTTTAATCAGGTTTTGTCCCCGCGAACAAGGGTGGCCGGATTCACCTCCACTCACAGCAACCGCCCTTACTCTCTTCCACTTCATCAACCCGATTCAATGCTCAATCCTCCTCCTCCACCCAACCCCCCTCCTACCTCTCCTCCTCCACTTTCCAAGTCTTCTTTGGACATCCCCCTCCTCCTCAACCGCCCACCACTCGAACTCGAAGTCCTTCTAAAAAACATGCCCTCCTCCTGTCCTCAGCAAGGGGGTGGGGGGGGGGGGGGCGTGTGCCCATACCAACGTACACTATTCGCCTTTGCCAACCGATCCACCTCTTCTTCCAACACTTCTTTCCCAACATCTCATCAGTCCTCGGTCTTCATCTTATCCATCAACTTCACACCCCCCATCGCGCAGAGGGAAAATCAATCCTTGCTCTCTCTGTTCTCACTCAGAATCCCCATCTCATTTTCGCGCTCCCATACATCATCACTGATCTCGCGCAAACGCTTATACACCATATACCTTCCATCTTCAAAGGATATCTCATTCCCTTGCAACAACTCCCCACATTCCCAACTTCACCCATCACCCATACCTCACTCTAGCTGTCAACGCCCCCGCATCCACCCCCCCTCCACCCCCACTAACCTTGTCCAAGGTATGTGAACTCCACAGATTCCACCTCATCACAATCAACTTTTCCTCTGTCACACCATCCCTCCAGCTGCTTTCTTTTCCTTCTCGCATCTCCAAAACCTCAAACTCTTGGCCAAACTGGGGTCACTCTCTTCATCTTTGTGCATTTCCCGTGGATCCAATTCCCACATTTCTCACACCACACTGAATTTGCTTTTACCCTCTTTCCATATGGGTCTACCTTACTACCACCTCCCTCTCCACCCCGCTCACCAGCACTTTTGTCTTCCCAAGGTTTACCTTTAATCCCTTACTCTAAAAGCCTTACTCCAAAAGCTGTGGATCACGAATGCCCCTTTAAGTAAGGATTAACCGGTCATGATTTGGTTTAACTTTCTGCCCGTTTCTGGTACATTAAAGGGGGATGGTCCGATTTAAGTATATAAAGTTTCATCTTGATAGAATGGCCTTCACCCAAAAACCCCATCTGATGATCTGTAAAGTTTCTAGCCGATATTTCAATCCGTTTTGATGTGAGAGGTAGAAACCTGATTTTGTGAGCCCCATAGAGTACTTTGTAAAATTAATATTGGTTGACCAAAATGGAGTACATTTTCACTCATAACTTACAAACCAAACATCCTTTAAAGACACTATCAGTGATTTTCAGATTTATCAAATCACTGATAGTGCCTTTAAGTTAACCCTAAGATTTCACAGGGTAAATGAGAAAAATAGCTTTATCATCATCATCATCATCATCATCATCATTTATTCTCCATATCATAAAAAGATACAATATACAACATTACAAAACAGATATTATGGAGAAGACCAAGAGCCCAAATAGACCAGAAGCGGCTTCCCCTTAAATCAAATACCACATGAAAAAACATAACATTTATATTGCAAAGTATAATACACTAAACAACCATTGATTTACAAACAAAACAGGCAAACAAACAAAACAAATGCCCCAAACAAGATCTTACTCAAATCTAATTCAACTACTTGTATACGAAGTCATTAGGTGATTTTTGAGAAGAGGTCTTTTTGAGATTGATTGCATTTTTTATGTTTTGAGGTAAATTGTTCAAAAAAATGGGACCTGATGCCCTTACACCCTTAGCAGCCAAAGTGATTTCTTCTGATACCAAAATTTCAACCACTTCCGGTAAAATCTGGGGTTCTGGGGATGAGCTAGCTCGTTCACGTAGCGTTGCATGTCGTCCGAACCTACCTCCTACAACGTTACGTGCGATAGTGTATTGAAAAAGCCGGGATGGGTGCGCAGCGGATCCGATGCGGAATAAGCAAATCCAGAATCAGTACAAAAACAGCACTTATTGAAAATCTTTACTTTTGATGTAGTCCTAAATTATATTTATACGCACATTTTTTCCTTGACTGATTTTCCATTCATGGTTAAAATCTGATGATTTTGAAATGGTGATTTCTTAACCGTTAAAAATTCCAATTTAAACATAGCAGTCGCCCCCGGGATTGTTCCCGGTTTATTTTTTTAGAATGGGCACGAGCACGCTTATTTTCGCTGATTACCAATAAATTACGAACATACACCCGGAAGTGGGAAAAGACTGTGTTTAGCTGTTTTTTCAAATTTTCGGTCATTTTGTGCTTTTTAGGGTCAACATTTCACGTATGTAAGCATGAGCTGCGCACTGTTTGTGTTTTTAAAATCGAGCTAGTAGGATGCTAAAGTTTTCATATTATGCAAAGATTTCGTGTCATAGAGGTCTGTAAGTATACAAAATTCTTGACTTTGTGGCACATATGGTGGACAGTGGATCCCGGTTTTTGAATGAACTGCCGCTCTGGCTTTGGGAGAGGAGATAGTAGAGGCTATCATAGCGGAAAAAGCCAGAGCAACCTCGGGCTAGGGATGAGGCTATTAGCGATCGGGCCATGGACCTTTAAATATTTGGACTTCTCTGTTATTTATGGTGAGAATATTTTGAACAAGTCCCCACGGCACAAGCTCCCCAACTCTACACCCATCGAATGTGTGTCTTCAGCTTTGCTCAGTACAAACCCTCAGACACACAAGGACAGACATAGGATTGCACAGCAGCATGTTTTGCTGACATCATTTTACTGTTTACTTTCATTTGACAGGAGTAGCACTACTTGAATACAAAGACTGTAATTACTGGACAATGTATAAGTGCAATTGTGTGTGCACTCTTGCACACCAAAACATAAACAACATGATTGAGCTCCCATTCAATAGTTATCCCAATAATGGCAATATTGATTGGGGTGAGAAACTATTCCTTGACATCTTCCTTTGTTCTCATGTCCACAATAACACAGAAACTTCTGAATCTGTATGCACAATTTCCAATTTCTCTTGATTTACTTGATAATGAGTATTGGAAGAAATGTTCTAAGGATGCTATTGGATTATGTGGTATCATGTCTATGTGATTCTAGGTAAGTCAGGCTCATATTTATTGTATTTAGGAAGACTGGGGCATGTAAACAAATGGCATCTGGTGTTAGTGATCGAACAAGTACCCTTTACGAAGCCGATATTTCTGAACGGGAACAATGGACCAACTTATGTGCTCTTCAAAATTCCTTTTTAGAAAGTACTTACAGTTTCCTAAACGTCTCCAGCGACAGTAGTAAAGCTACAGTAGCAACAGGGTTCACACTAGGTTTTGAAAAAAGTGCGTCTACTTGGACGCAAATTTGTTTCCCTGAGGTTGAAAAAGTGCATCAACTTCCAATTATATGCGTGTCAAGGTTTGAGCACTGTTGTAATACTTAAGGTGCAACAAGAGATTTCAAATAACAGGTGTCCCTAAAAATGTGAAAATTCTGATTTTGGCACTGGTGTAAAGCTTTCTATCAAAAATATCCCCATCTGAAAGGTTTAAGCTGAAAAGTGTTTCTTTGGTACTATAATTGTGAAACTAATTTCGTATAAGAGCAAATATGAAATTCAGCCTATGTTTTCTATTGAAATATAAGCATACAAATCAGTGTTTGTTTTCATTTTAAGTTATTTCTGTAACCAAATAAAAGGTAGGGAGTCTATTTTAAAAGTGTCTAATCTATATGAAATCACTACATATCACAGAAAATATGGATGACTTAAAATCTCTTGTTGCACTTTTAATGACTGCAAACAACCCATACACATCCAATTCCAAAACTTAGACTGGGCATATTGTAAAGTAATTACCCTGATGACCCTTAAACTCCAAAGGAACTGGAGTATCTTGATTCCTGAATACCCTTTGGGACAGTGAGCGAGGTTAGTGAACTAAATAAAAAGACGTAAATACAGTCAATTTTAAACCTATATTTATTTTCAGAGATTTGCTACATGTATTTAATAGTAACAGAATAATTATTTGTTTGAGTGAAAATGATAAAATATTGTGACCATGTGCCAGAGCAAACTCTGTGATTTTGTATAGTTTTAAGTGGCTATATTTTTGCGTCCACATAAGACGCAAACTTTTACTCTATCTAGACCAAAGTGCGTCCACCTTTGGAAAAGTGCATCATAGACGCAAAAACGCACACTAGTGTGAACCCCGAGTAGCAATTCTATGAATAGTAACTATGTCGAATTGTTAGTGTAACATGCCGAAAATGCAATGAAATACTTACTCAAGTTACTGACACACGCTACAGTCTCACATTGATCAATGTGGTTGCTACTGCTATTGTTTACCATCCGCTGACAGCTGTCAAAATTTGCATTTGAATGTTGTGCATAGTGCAAATCGTATTGTTGTTGCTGCGCAGAGTTAAAATTAGCATCCAGGCACGTTGGCACAGCGAAGTGGCGATACCCATGCGCCGCCATTTGAAATACAATTTTTTTTCAAAACAGAAATTGAACAATTAGAGTACACATCTTTCTAAATTCTTTTAAATTTTAACGTAACACTCGATTACTGAAAATCTTTTACTGATAAATTCACTGCGTCTCGTGTACAGAATAATTTACACTTCTGAGCTAGAGAATCAGGAATGCTAAACTTGTGATGTCATTGGCTTAGCACAGTGAGGTTGCTTGGTGACCGTTTCATGCTGTCCCTTGCTTGTAGTCTGCAATATTCGCAATCACCTAAGCTCCAAACAGGGCATGTTGAACGAATGTGAACATTGCACACGGGGATCGGCGGCCTGTCACAGCCGATACGCCATTATGACCTGACTTCTAATTCTATACAGGTCAGTGGCCATAGAGCTTGTTTCCCGATACCCTCGAGAGTTTGTAAACACATGGCCGCTGCTGCGATATAATCCTGGATAGGATTTTTCCCTTCAAAGGTGAGTAATCGCATTGATAGTAAAGACCGCAAAGTGCCTTAGTTAACATTAATCCCTATGATATTGCTCAATTGGGCATATGTGTGACCAAACATCTGCATGCATAGTTGCCTCTTGAAAATTTGAAATGTACATAAGTTTTTTCGCCGGGATGCCATATTGCCGGCAACCCTTGTTGTAGACCTATGGGGATACAACCCTAGGGTTGCGGTACCGAAACTAATCTGGTGTCTACACTGCAAATGGGGAGATGTATACAGTGGTTTTCAATACACCTTCTTCTGTGTTAGTGGGTTATATCCCACTAACACAGCTATTCGATCTGTGTACCCGAACTCTCGCCTCAAAATTCTTTCTTGTCTCTTCTTCTTTCAGCTTCCATACTTTCCTCCTCTCCTGCACTACCTTTCTCACCACCTTTTTCACCTTCCTCTCTTATCCACATCTGCAATCACCAACCTGTGACTGTGTTGCAATTCTCAGGCTGAGTCATGGAATCACTTTAAAGCGGCACTGGCACATTTTCACAAAATATGAAATTTCTTTAATTTGCTCTCAAATGATAGTTTAGGCCATTGGAAGAACAGCGATATATTTTACACATTAAAAATAACATGTATACCCCAAAACAGATAGGGACATTGATATGAGGATAAAGACATCCAGATAATTTGTAGGCCAACTTTTAAGTTTTCCATATCTTCAATCAACAAAATGTGTATATTAGGCCTACATGAATATTTTTGACTCGTACTCACTGATATTAAAACCACAAAGGTTATAGACCGATCAAACAGTGTGCATTGCGTGGGAAACATGCATACGGCGTGCGTGTTCTTGTGTTAAACACCATTTTCGTCGTCTGCTGAATTTAACGTTGCCGGCGACTTTAAATTATAAAATCGTTCTGTTTACCCATAAGGAAGCTGATTTGGTCGTAATCATATAGGGTGAGTGCATTTGTATATATAAGCCTTACAACCATGCAAAAATATCGATTTTGAAAAATCTTGAGGGCGCACTATTTTCAAATGTGCCAGTGTCTCTTTAAAATTCTTCAGAAATTTTCTCTTCGTGGATGGTGGGAAATAGAATACGGGAATTACCTCAAACAAGAATGCTGCAGTTGGAGACAACCACCTTTCTCACATCATTGGCCTGCGCAATTCGCATAAAGTTTCAGCAAACCGAGTGCCGGGTCTTCCACACATTTCAATTGATTCTAATCAGGCATGCAGGGAGTCTGTTTAAATTCACATACACGGAAGATCGAATCTGAGTCAATTCGTCCCAAAACCAATTCGTCCCACCCAATTCGTCCAGGTACCAATTCGTCCCAAAACCAACTCGTCCCGGCGTACCAATTCGTCCAAGTACCAATTCGTCCAGGTACCAATTCGTCCCAATTCGCCCAAGCACCAATTCGTCCACGATTAGTATATTACCCATATCCACAGGCTCCTACGTGATGCAAATATAGTGTGACGGTCCAGATTTAGTTTGTGATACCCAGGAAAATTATATCCCAAGTCCGATGACTATATATTACACTATAATCATGGATAACCATACACCTATACGTTTTTTTTTTTTTTTTTTTTATAAAGTTTCAGCAAACCGAGTGCCGGGTCTTCCACACATTTCAATTGATTCTAATCAGGCATGCAGGGAGTCTGTTTAAATTCACATACACGGAAGATCAGTATGGTCACAGAAGATAGATTATCTTTGGTATGGTAGAGAGCAGCTGGACAGTGGGCATGTCAGGAATTGTTTTGTAGGAGGTTGACATTAATATTTGCAAGTTTCTGTGGTCTAAATGTGGTCAACGGGGTAGGGATGTCCACAAATTGTAAAACGTTTTCGGTGATGCCACATTTGGTGTACTGTACATTTGGTGAGAGCATTGACTCAGAGGGGTTTTCCTTTTGTGGTTTGAGCGATATCATGTACTTCCCGGCCGGGCTTCCCGGGTGTACTTCAAAGCAATACTTTGTTATTCTACAATACAGTGCAAGTCAAATTCTTTGAAACCAAAGAGTACGTAAAATTGTTTCAAACAATTTCATTTGAATCTGTGTCGTGTTGTTGTCTTAATAACAATGCACAATGTTTTTCGTAAAGAGGAAAAACCTGCATATTTTGAAGTCGAATTGCTCAAAACCAAAACAACCTGTTCACGGCGTGCGCCCGCGCCCTCTTGAAAATAGCTAGATGTGTCCTAAGACACTATAGTGATTGCTAAATCAGCAAATCGAAATATTTATGTATGCAAAAATCAGATTTGCTGTATGCACAAGTACAGTATCCTCACAACCTGCCAAATGATAAGACCAGAAGCATCCTAAAGGACAGAATCGGAGAGTTAGTCATTACTGTCCGAACGGACACTACTACAACACCCAAATGTAATTGAATGATGATTCGTATCTTGAACACTGCGTTTTTCCTTTCTGTCAATTCCACCAGCTGGAAAAGGTAACTTATGAGATTTACAGACTTATCCTTCACTTTGAAGATATTCTGCAAATTTCAAAATTTTTCAAATCCACTGATAGTGTCCTTTAAGGATGGTGCGTACGGATACCGAACCACTCCCGGCCTATTTTACCGTATACGGCTACCGAACCCTGTGGTTAGGTAGCCGGATTACGGCTACCGAAACACTTTGTTTCCTTTTTGGAGCTGTTTACAGGTTTGGGGGAAGGAGGTTCCCCGGGCGGGCGGGGGGAGGGGGGGGGGTCGTCGGGACTTGACGAAAATGAGACCCAAAAATACTATTGTATGGACTTTTTTAAAAACGTTCAAAATAAAAATTGGGGGAAAATTCCAAAACATTTGCCTCCAAGCCTGAAAAAATTAGCTATTTTTAGTTTTTAGAAAATTTCAGGAAAGCACCCCTTCTATCTCTAATTCTATACCCGTTCGGTGTAAGGCACAAAAAAGCGAGACGCGGCAGAAGATCGTGAGCATTGACCTGCCGCGCGACCCCTGTTTTTTAGCGCTTTTTTAGAGGTTTTTACTCATTTCAGTCACTTGCTCACCTGATCCTTTAAAATTTTCAGTGGGTAAATATGCAATATTGAGTCAAGCCCACAATGCACCAGTTGGGAAATTTCACCTCAACCTGAGCCTCAACAAGGTCATGTGATCCCACAAATCCTTATTCTTAACACACAACAGTATAGCCACTTTGAAATGCATTGTGGAATTTATTCAAAACACTCTCTGGTGGCATATGGTGAGTCCAAGGGTGCGTCATCGATTACAGGCAGGTCCCAAAGGAGTACAGGTTGCGGGGGGGGGGGGGGGAGGGAGGGAGGAGGCACTGACATTGGGAAGTGCATGGTACGGGTATTCCCCATTCAAGCCTCTACTAGCAGTTCTCACCTAAGACCCCCATTGAAGCATAAATCAGTTCTTAAGAACCCTCAGGGGTCCCTTTTCGGGAAAATATTGTCCCAAGAAGCCACAACATTTTAGCAACGTTCAGCTCCAAGCCTGGACAAATTTCTCAAAGTTCAGTTCCCAAGACCTACTTTCAGAGACAAATAGTTTGCAAGCCCAAGTTCAGAAACTGGCCGCAACAGCCCTACCCCCCCACCCCCCCACCTGAGACTATTTAGGTATTCTGAGTATCAGGCACCTGACAGGTTACAGCCACGTTTTTATCACAATATGACTCTCAGTTGATGAAGGGTGTGCGCCCAGTGTGTGTCCCGAAGATATGCTACTGTCGACAATAGGTCCTATCACCTCTGGTGGGAAATTCTGTCCTTCAAGATAAAGAATAATAAGAAATGAGGGAAATCATATCACCTTGGAGATGGAGAGACATTTGAATTGGTTCCCGGGAAATCTACATTTTTGCAGCCCTGGGCGTAGTTGCTGTTTTTAATTGTTGTTGATCACCAGAGTCAGTTTTCATCAAAATACATCAGAGCCTGAGAAATGGCCCAAAATATTAAAATGGCCCCACATGATTTTTAAACACAAATCACCAAATTGAGCAACATTACGTTATTATTATTTATTATAAATTTACTAATTAATTAATTAATTAAATAATTAATTAAATAAAATTAATTAATTAATTTTATGTTAATTTGGTTTTTTTCTACCTGGGAGGACTGGGTTGGGCTGGGTATTAAACCAGCGGGGGAATTCCCTCCCGATTTTCCAGGTGTTACGTAGAACTGGCAACCCTGGTCCCTGAATTCCAATTCAAATTTAAATGCGACCTACTCTAGCGTCCTTAGTATTTTTCAGGTTCGTGGTAAGCAGATTGTAGCTTTGGACATAATGTGGCGTTAATTGGGAAATTGATAAGATGATTGACATGGTATGAATGAGAAGCACGTTGGCTGTTAACAAAGACATTGCCTATTCGATTATCAGAATATAGGAAGGAAGTAACTAGCTTAGTATCGAACTTTGCGTAAACGCTATGGCCATTCGTGAGAACTTTCTAAAATTAGAAAGTTCATTTACCCAACATTTGGAATACCTTCCAAATTGTACCTTGGGAAATATATGGACTCCCCAATGTTAAAAGTCCTTAGAATTCAATGTCATTGGACTCAGTGTGGTGCAATTCTTGAAGTTTGAGAGTACACGACACATCACAACAATATTGCAGACAAGACGGACTATTTTGTTTATCGTGATAAGGCCGGAAGTCACATTATGCAGCCTCTTGCAACACAATAAATCGCGCTTGCTCACTAAGCACAACGTACCTTCCGTGCGATATGTCAAACGATGGAGAGGCTCAGCTAAGATCACACCTGTCGCCGCAAGCTGTTGAGGTTGCTAAGTGCCTTTACACTCCCAATTGGGCTGCTTTTGACCATCAATAGTTGCTCCCAAAGCGCCATTTTCGGCAGTGACTCGGGAGAGCTTTGTTTTTGACACAATAGAAACCAATGATTGGGCTACATTTCCCACCACTACGCGCGTGTTCCACGCCTAACTGAATTTTTGTTAGCAACACTGGAGCATTGCAACAACACGTTTGATCATTCGACTCGGTTGTTTGCGTGCAAAAAATTGTTAAATATATCCACTTCCAGTGCCGGGTTACTTAGATACAAAGGGTGAGAGGATATACAAGAAGAAGATCGCACAGGTTGGTACAAGTATTTGCTCAGCTTTGTAAAAATAGTAGAGATTTTCGTCTCAGAGGTTCTCTTTCGCTGCAGTTCCGAATAGGCCCTATAGCCCAGTCCGACTGATATTATGTAAAATCAGGCGGCTGGAAGCTGA
>JAMKCH010029625.1:0-84013 GCA_023653785.1 Ophioderma brevispina | reverse complement strand
TGGTAAATTGATTAAAGTGAAAAGTTGAAGTCAATTGGAACCAACTTGCGTCATAGGTCAACATTGGATCCCTCTTTGTTGATGAGTCAAAGTTACATTCCACGGTCAAATTTATATGAGACCTATCATTAACAAACCACGACGGCAGGCGACACAGCGGCCGCGGACTGATGTATTTTTTTTATATCAAGTTGAATTTTAATCAGAATTACTGCTTGTCTTTAATACACGATTTCAGCATCACTTGCAGGTTATTGTTAGCACATCTATGCCCAGTAACAAAATACAAAGTAACAAATTTTGATGATTTTTTTCGATGTTTTGGATCATCAATTGCGCTTATCCCTTTAAGCCGAAAATTACAAAGGGACAAAAGAATTTTCTTTTTTTGCATTATATGTAGCATCATGGTGTTAAAGACAATTTACATCCATTTAGATCAAAATCTGAGAAGTTTTCGAAATTTGTCAAAAATGTTCCTCATGGATTTGTTCAATATCACAACAAAATTTTTGTTTTTGACCTTAAAGCTCGGACTTAAGATTGCTCAAATCCTTCCCATATCGAGGTGGAGTTGGAGTAGTCATCTACCTTCCAAATGGTAAATTGTCATGTTGGCTTCTCACGTTACTTTGTGATGTCCTTCCGTGACACTTTTGTTAGGGACATCTCTCAAAATACCATCGCCGAGTAGCTATGTGGTCACGGACCGGCTCTCAGCGTGCGCAGTATTTCTTTATGGTCCAATTTTGTTCTTCAGATATTTTTGGCATCTATTTGCCATTAAATTTTCCCGCGAACGAGTTCGAACGGGGAACTATAAATGAGCAGCGTCCCGTTCGTCCGTCTGTTCGTCGTCCGTCCGTCCGTTCCGTGAATAAAAATGTTAACCCATGTTGTAATGCGATTTATCTGAGTTCCGTAAGGGCGACAATGATGTAACTTGGTGGAAAGAAGCGGTGGATGAGTTCTGACCTGATAGATTTTGGGCGTAAATATGCTAATTAAGTTCTGATATCATAATTACGAAATATTTTCCTGCAAGGCCTGTGAACAAGTTTTCTGGATTTCCGTAAGCGCATATTGATGTCACTTGGTGGAATGGAAGCGGGCTGAAGAGTTCTCACCTGATTAGATTTTGTGGGTTTATTCGGCAAATTGAGTATGCAAATGAGCTAATTTTATGCAAAAATCAGCGTAATTGCTATATTTTTGAAACGGTACCATCGGATACTCAAAATTCTGTGCTCATGGAAGCCTATCTGGTGCACCTCCTTTTTTGCATTGAAAGTATGTGATATATTACGGCTTAGGTATGCAAATGAGCTAATAATATGCATAATTGCGGTATTCTGAAACTGTGACCTCGATGGCAATTCCTTTCGCTATGAGTACAATGCCATCGGGGAGGGGGTGGGCTGTCGGGGTGTTGGGGAGGGGGTTGGTGTTGCGGGATGTTGGGGAGGGGGATGTTGTATTGGGGTGGGGTGTTGTATGTTGTTGGGGAGGGGGGTGTTGCGGTGTGTTGAGGAGGAAGGTTTAAGGGTGTTGGGGAGGGGGGAGGTGTGGTGGGGTGTTGTGGAGGGGATATGGTGTTGCGAAGTGTTGAAGAGGGTAGTTGCACGTTGTGGGTGTTGGAGGGAGGCATGTGTACGGCGTATTTGGGGGGTGGGGTGGGGTGTTGCGGGGTTTGGCGTGTTGAGGGGTATTCAGGAGGGGGCGGGGTGTTGCAGATGCTGTGGGTGTTGGGGAGGGGTCCGAGTGTTTCTTGGGTTTTGGAGGGAGTTTTATGGTTGTTTCAGGTGTTGGGGAGGGGAGTGGGGTTTTGGCAGGGTGTTGTGGGAGGGGTTAGGGTTTTTTGCTGGGTGTTGGGGAGGGGGTGGGGTGTTGTTGCATTAATCCCATGTTATGATCACAACATTCGCGGGGATTTTACGCATCGCGTAATACAATTTCGCCTTGTAATTTTTTCTAGATGTGCGGGAATATGGGGATTTTGATGATGCCCAATTCAATTTTTGTAATTATTTTCCTAAAAAATGCTAGCCAGAGCTCAAGTTGTATAGTGCCCTCATTTCATCCACTATCAAAATGGATCGTCGTAACTCAAGTAGCTAGCTGCATGTCACTCCGATACTGCTACACCATATCCACCACCTCTACACTAGTGGGCAACTACCGGGTAGCCATTGGGGTAGGTCTTAGAGTAGACACATCACTATACACCTAATAACTGTACTTCGGAAGCCCCATCTAGCTTGCAGCTACTGCCTCTCAACTACAATCTTGGAAAAAAGTGTTGGCACACTTTACTTACCATACAGTCCAAGTGTCCCCTCTCCCAAGAACCAAGTGAAATCTTAAATTGTGTTTTCAATGTGCCTACAGTTACTCAACATTGATCGGTGGGACGGGGGAGGTTTTACGGATTAGAAGGCTCCAAGCTTGATACCAAAAAAGATCAATTTTGTACCTTCAAAAATGGCCGAATTAGTAAATTAGCTGATTTCCACCGGTGTGCCAACTACGTTTGACAAATTGTAGCTCATGTGGTACGTGTTTAGCGCTGCTGTAACACAGTGTAGCTGCCGTCTAGACTACACGCGGTAAGAAACCCCATGTAGTAGGGAAAACATTATGCTAAGGAGAATGGTCCGATTTACTTAATATAAAGTATTCATATTGAATAGAGGGCCTTCACCTCAAAATCCCATCTGTAAGTTTCGCGCCGATTTTCAATCCGTTTTGATGTAGAGCGAAAAAACGCTATTTTTTAAGCCCCATAGAGTAACTGTGTAAATTAATATTGGTCAAAGCAAATGGGGCATATTTTTGCTCATAACATCCCAACAAACATCATTAGCCCTAAGGTTTCACAGGGTAAATGAGAAAAGAGTCAGCTTTCTGCTGATTAACAATTTTTCGACACTTCCGTAAATCATGGTCCCTGGGACGAGGCTATTAGCGATCGGCATGGACCTTTATGGTTATAAGAAAAGAAACAAAAGAGCATTGCTTGCTGCTCCCATGCGCCATGCTCAAACCTCCTTTTAAATCCAACAAGCTATTGACAGTGCAGTGGTTGCATTCTTGTTTTTTATTAAGACTTCTCTCTAGTAAATAGTTATGTAATTCACATCAATAAGCAAATGGTAGACAAAATGGATTGCACAACTCACAAGTGTATCAAACATTTTAAACATACCATACTTTAATTAAATAACACTTTACCTATTTGCAGTGATCCCGTACCCCTCCAGTGAGTAAAATACATCCATACAGAAGGTAACAAAGACTTAATTTAGTGTCCCAACATGCCAAGGGTACTGGGGAAGGGATTATTGAAAGCAGTATCTAAAATCACAATGTCCAACCTCATTTGGGCCAAGATTGCGTTGGTACCGCCACCACAACCCCTATTCAGATATTGTGACTTGTAATGCAATGCTCAGAAGTTGGGTTAACAAACATTTTGGACTTATGCCATGGACATACAGTTAGAATATTCATCTTCCAATATGGGAGTCAGAATTTACCAAATATGCCTTTGAAGCAAAGCAATTACAATACTTGACTTTCTTTTTGAAAAATTGCTGATAAATCAACCAAAATGAATATGACAGGGGCAATAGGAAACCATGAATGGCTTTATTAGCAAAGAGTCCACCTCACTATGCCAAAGAGATATTTAGACCCCTCAGTGGGTAAAGTTGGTTACAACTTAACAGCTTTCAGTGCAATATTTTGCATCTAGCTTCACTTAAAAAAGGCACTATCATTGATTCCCCTGAGGAGTAAAATATTTGAAATTTGCAGGGATGGCTTAAAAAGTGAAGAGAATGCCAGAATTCTCATCAGTTATTTTTTGCAACTTGAAAACAATTAAGAAAAACAGCATTGCTCAAAGAAATGAATCCCATTAATTATGTGTTGTAGTAAGTGTCCATATGGAGAGTTTTGGACTAAAATATCTGATTTTGTCCTTATTAGGTTGCATTCAGTCTTATCACTTCAGGGTAAGATAAGATAGCTATACTGTTACAGACATGCAAAAATCTTGATTTTTGATGACCTTTTTGATTTTCTTGATTAGCAAACACTGATAATGCCTTTAGGATATTTGTGTCTTGACTTGTTTCAAGTGTTTGCAACCTTTTACCCCATTTGACCGAAAACAGTTAAAAAGAAATGTTTCTCATGAGAAATGAGCATTGTTCTGGTAAACAGTTAGGCCTCCCTAAAGACACTAGTGTGATTAAGCCAAATGAGTCAAAAATTTTTGAAATGCCAGCGATAGCTTAAAAAGTGATAGTCTGTAGAATCTTCATAAGTTAATAATCTGATTTTTTGATGATTTTTTAGATTTTTCTGATAGTGCCTTTAACATGTTACAACTGTACACTGAAATGTTACAGATGAGATTTTTTTTGTTTTGGCACTCTTAGATGGTGTCATCCACCAGTGCTAACATCTCATTTTTATTTAATTTAGGAATTGTGTATTTTTTTGCTTTTTCGAATAATTTATTGTTAAAAAATATTTTACAATTCATTCTTTGTTATTCATTTAAATAATTGCAACCCCTCTTGAATACAAATGTGTCAATCCAAGGAACCCAAAGTCATCGTGCGGTGATTGTCACGCTGCGTAATTGCATGCATAATAACCGCGACATGCCCAAACACAGTACAAACATGCGCTTGCGGGTCATATATTCGATACACAGCAGTAATTGCTGGATGAGATCTGTCATCTATTACCAGTAATGGATGGGGTGGAGCTTTGATCTAAACCAACAAAATTTCTTGTTAACATGATAAACCATGCCCCCACTAAATAAGAAAAGAGAAGATCCTGTGTGTATCCCATGAATCAATCCATTCTTTAACAAGGCGGTTCTCGAATACCACACAAAGGTCCCCCCCCCGTCGTGCCGTCGTGGTAGTAAATGGAGCAAAATTTTAAGATCGCAGGGAGAATTGTGATGGAAATAAGTGGTTCTCAAACCCACTGAGGCTGCTGCCATGGCAGTTGCAATTTGACGGTTAAATGTTTAATACATTTGAAATATATTTGTTTGTGTTTAAACGGTATTTTGACCTTAGATGACCCTACTTGACCTTGAAATGACCTTCAAAATCTTCAGCAATGAATGCTTACTACACCATTAGTTTATGACCATTAATATACATGTGTATGGATTGACCTTGGATGATCCCACATGACCTTGAAATGACCATCAAATTTTTCGGCACTGAATGTTGACCACATCCACCAAGTTTCATCATCCTACCACAATTGACAAGGGTTATAGCAATTTAATTCCATTTGACCTTGAATGACCCCGCATGACCTTGAAATGACCTTCAAATTTTTTGGCATTGAATGCTGACTACACCCATCAAGTTTCATCATCCTACCACAATTGACAAGGGTTATAGCAATTTTATGCCATTTGACCTTGAATGACCCCGCATGACCTTGAAATGACCATCAAATTTTTCGGCACTGAATGTTGACCACATCCACCAAGTTTCATCATCCTACCACAATTGACAAGGGTTATAGCAATTTAATTCCATTTGACCTTGAATGACCCCGCATGACCTTGAAATGACCTTCAAATTTTTTGGGCCATTGTGAAGGCTTTGATAAACCAAAGAGGTTTCTATTATCAGATAGAGAGGGCAAAAAAGTTACTAATCTGAGAAAGAAATTCATCGTTCGCGCATGTTTTGCCGACCACAAGAAAACATTAGAGTCGATGTTACCAACAATAGAAAGCAATTGGCTGCCCTCCGCTTCTTCCACATAATGGGGTGCAGGCTCTTTGTATAGAAAATAATAGGCCAGTGATACAAATTGAGTGTATGGTAGAGGTGGCCAGGTGTTTTAATAATAGTGCACCTGGATCATTGTGCTCAGATACTCACGCGCTTAGGTGCTTAGGCGCGCTTAAGTGAAAAGATGTATTCATTGAGGCGGTTTATTTAAATCAAGACACTGACGTGTCATTTCATCGGTTGTGTGGCCATGGGTAGGACAAAATTTAACCACCCAATAGCACCCAAACTCCAACAACTGATATTTTGCCGGATATGTGTTTGTTATCGAATTGATCAGAGTGTGTTACCGAACCCAAAACTAATAATAATTCTGTGCAATAGTTGCAATATTCAAAATGTCAGCGCCCTGCACAAGGACAACTTGGTTTTGATGGGCTTCACCCCCTTGACTACACCCATCAAGTTTCATCATCCTACCACAATTGACAAGGGTTATAGCAATTTTATGCCATTTGACCTTGAATGACCCCGCATGACCTTGAAATGACCATCAAATTTTTCGGCACTGAATGTTGACCACATCCACCAAGTTTCATCATCCTACCACAATTGACAAGGGTTATAGCAATTTAATTCCATTTGACCTTGAATGACCCCGCATGACCTTGAAATGACCTTCAAATTTTTTGGCATTGAATGCTGACTACACCCATCAAGTTTCATCATCCTACCACAATTGACAAGGGTTATAGCAATTTAATTCCATTTGACCTTGAATGACCCCGCATGACCTTGAAATGACCATCAAATTTTTCGGCACTGAATGTTGACCACATCCACCAAGTTTCATCATCCTACCACAATTGACAAGGGTTATAGCAATTTAATTCCATTTGACCTTGAATGACCCCGCATGACCTTGAAATGACCATCAAATTTTTCGGCACTGAATGTTGACCACATCCACCAAGTTTCATCATCCTACCACAATTGACAAGGGTTATAGCAATTTTATGCCATTTGACCTTGAATGACCCCGCATGACCTTGAAATGACCATCAAATTTTTCGGCACTGAATGTTGACCACATCCACCAAGTTTCATCATCCTACCACAATTGACAAGGGTTATAGCAATTTAATTCCATTTGACCTTGAATGACCCCGCATGACCTTCAAATTTTTTGGCATTGAATGCTGACTACACCCAAAGAGTTCTATATAGATAGAGAGGCAAAACGTTACGTCATCTTTAGAAATTCATCGTCTCGCATGTTGTGCCGACCACAAAGAAAAAATAGAGTACCAACAATAGAAGGCAATGGCTGCCTCCGCTTATTCCACATACTGTGGGTGCCGCTTGTATATACACTATCGCAGGGATACAACTTGATGATAGGGTTAGAGGTGGCCAGGTGTAATAAAGTGCACCTGGATCATTGGCTCAGATACTCACTCGCTAGGTGCTTAGGCGCGCTTAAGTGAAAAGATGTATTCATTGAGGCGGTTATTTAAATCAAGACACTGACGTGTCATTTTCATTCGTTGTGGGCCATGGGTAGGACAAAATTTAACCACCCAATAGCACCCAACTTCCAACAACTGATATTTTGCCGGATTGTTTGTATCGAATTGACATTATGTGTGTATACAAGCACCCCACTAATAAACTCTGTGCAATATTCAAAGGTCAGCGCCCAGCCCGGACAACTGGTTTTGAATGGGCTTCACCCCCTTGACTACACCCATCAAGTTTCATCATCCTACCACAATTGACAAGGTTATAGCAATTTTATGCCATTTGACCTTGAATGACCCCGCATGACCTTGAAATGACCATCAAATTTTTCGGCACTGAATGTTGACCACATCCACCAAGTTTCATCATCCTACCACAATTGACAAGGGTTATAGCAATTTAATTCCATTTGACCTTGAATGACCCCGCATGACCTTGAAATGACCTTCAAATTTTTCGGCACTGAATGTTGATCACACCCACCAAGTTTCATCATCCTGCCACAATTGCCAAGGGTTATAGTAATTTAATCCCATTTTTGACCAAATTTGACCCTATTTTTGACCATATTTGACCTTTGACCCATGTCACATGCCCCACCTCCAGACTCATCCACTGCCGCCTTGGGCGACATCTATGGTGCGAAGATGGACACCCATACTTGCTTAGATCAAAAGATATCGTGCTTACAAGGCTTATAACAATATAACCCTATTTTTGACCAAATTTGACCCTATTTTTGGCCATATTTGACCGTTGACCTATGTCACATGACCCACTTTACATCCCAGCCATCGCCTACTTGAGATGCATCTATGTTGCGAAGATGGACACCCACACTTGCTTAGATCCAGAGATATTGCGTGGGACGCACGCACACACACACACACACGGACGTAGGGCATTTCTATAGTCCCCCTTTGCCAACTAAAGTTGGCGGGGGACCAACAACATTTCATTGTATGTCGCATTCGGGCCCATTCAAATATATTGTGTTCCGTTCGTAAGTCACATTTGAGCGCCTGTTAAGGACACTAAATGTGAGTCCTTAGTAATTTGAAGATGATCTTTTAAATCATATAAACATTGTCTATGTTATTTTGCTCTGTTTTCAACTAAGGACTCACAAAATAAATCATAGTCCCCATAGTCTTGCAAAAGTTCTTTGAAACCAGCCAGAGATCCATACCCGGAAGATTTTCTCCCTAGCAATGATAATGTGATATCACGTGATATTGTATTCTTAAAAGTCGTCGATCTGCCAATCGCATTGGCTCATGGGGTACACATGGGATCTTCTCTTGAATATTAATGTGCAATAAAGTTTCACCCAATCATTAACCTTCACCTTGTGAAATGGTGCCATTTATTAAATTTGATGACAAATAAAAAATGACACTTTCTTGCATAGGGAAGTGACAATAATTTGATGATACCCATGAAAATTTTAAACACAAACTTTCTTCAAGTGTCATCACCTGTGTTGATAACAATGCCAATGATCTGTTTATGGCTGAATGAATGGTTGGTGGTTCTAATCCTTTCAGACATAAATTTCAAAGATTTGGTTCAAGGGGTTCTGGACAGTTAGGCTGTAAAAGAGCAGGAACATGGACGTGTCAAACATTGTTAATCCCTCACTACAGAAAAGTTTTAACACCTTTGGTAGTTAGTATAGACCCTCTATATCAATGCAAGGTAATAGTTTACATCTCAGTAAAGTTTATATTTAACTTAACCAAAACTATACTTTTGAGAGTCCTCTTTCCTCAACAATAACTTGCTAGTATTTAAAATATAATCAACTTTTAATGTTGACCCATGTACAAATTGAGATGGACCTTTTTACCATTTTAGCCATTTTTACCCTATACTCCAAAACCAATGGTTGTAATTGGTACAAACTATACATTTCTTCTCAACTGCGCAGATAAACAAACAGGTCCACCACAGACGAAGGCAAGCTGAGCACCTGGTAACCAAACCAGACCATCAGAAACAGACTGCACAAGTCCTGGTCTGGTCGGTTACCAGTTTGAGAGCCAGAAGGCCTAGGAAGACAGTACATCTTACAGATGAGCACAGACGTCAGCTAGTGAGGTTTGGCCAATGCCATCGAAGGCGGAACCAGTGACAGTGGGCAAATGCTTTGTTTAGTGAAGAATGCCGTTTTGTTCTTAAGAAAGTTGATGGGTGTGTCAGAGTGTGGAGGAGAGCAGGTGAGGAGTTTGAGGAAGACTGTATCCAAAGAAGTTGAGTCTTATGATGATGGTGGCATCATTACATGCTGGGGAGGAATAAGTACCGATGAAAAGTCAGACCTTGTGACAAGGACCACAGTGGAAATAAGTATGTGTTTGACCTAAATAAAGTGAAATGAAATGAAAGACCATACACAGATGGCTCAATGCCAGGCAGTACATTGATGAAGTTTTGGAACCCCATGTGATGCCTTATACAGGGGCAGTCAGCCAACAATTTATATGATTGACGACAATGCCACACCACACAGAGCAAGGATCACCAACCACTTCTTGGATGACCACGGAATTGAGCGCCTGGAATGGCCGTCAAAATCCCCGACTTGAACCCAGGAACATCTATGGGACAATCTCAAGTGGGAAGCAGCAAGAAAAATCAAAGAAAACACTACTCTTCTGCAGCTTCAAAGAATTCTGGAAAATGCATGGGGAGCAAAATTGACCAAGGCCAAAATCTTACCCACAGTATGCACTGATGATGTTACTGAAGTGGTTGATAAGCAAGGAGGGCCAACCATACTGAAACAAAAAGAAAAAACACTTCTATTCCCAAAACATTTATCTTTTTGTGGGCCGCCAGCTAGAGCTGCGCAGGGGGGGACCCACTAAGGCAAATTCGTTGTTCGTGTATGTATGTGTGTAGTGTGTTGTGTGGATGTGGTGTGTGTTTTTTTAAATTGTAGATTTTTTTTTTTTAATTGACCTCAATTGAAAAGTTTAACTTTCAATTGGAACCAAAACTTTCTGTCATTAGGTGCACAATGGGGTCCCTCATATGTTGATGAGGTCAAAGGTCATTGAAAGGTCAAAGGTCATGTAGGTCAAGTTGGAAATGGGCTAAGAATGTAAAATTGATCTAAATTGAAAACTTGAAGTCAGTGGAACCAAACTTTGTCATAGGTGCCCATGCGATCCCTCATATGTTGCTGAGATCAAACGGTAACGTCAGGGTGAAAGGTCATGGGGCGGACCAAAGCTTATATTCTTTGATTATAGCGGAGCGCGAAAGAGAGAAACGCGAATTTTTTTTATTCTAGTATATTAATGTATTGGAAACATTGAACAACATGTTTTGTTGGGTGGACTTAATTTACACACTTCAAAGAAACAAACAGTAAAGCATGTTTGCATCTTACATTTCAGGAAAATTAATTGGAGAAAAGAATCTTAAAAAATTTTAAAACAAGATTCTGTCGATTGTTAATTATCCGTATGCAAGAAAGTGTCGTTTTTTATTCGTCATCAAATTTAATAAATGGCATCCTTTCAAAGAGAAGGTTACCTGTTGGGTAAAACTTGTTGCACAATCAATGTGTAAGTCCATATGGACACAGACAGTCATCTTCATAAGTGACAGATTTGGCTTTATAAGATCGTATTCACTTTTACCATTTACATGGTTTGCTTGTTCCAAAAATGTGCAACCCTGGTTGTTGACCGATTTTACTGTATTCTGAACAAGAAAATCACTTATTTGCCTTCAAATATAGCACATTTTAAAGGTACATTTCATGATTCCAACACCTGTTTAATTCATGGTTCACTAGATATCCTTGAGAAAAGCTTATTCACAAAATTTGAGTTGATCCCGACCTTGCGGTTTTGTGTTATGAGCAAATGCTTGCTTCCCATGGTCCCATAGGCCACTGTACTGTAATTTCTGTCCGTTTACGGATAGAAAATAGAAAATTGCGAATTTCTTACAGATACGGCCGAATTTGCATGTATGATTTGGTACACATGGATAACTAAGGCTAACGGTTCAGATGATATAAAAATCCCAACTTTTTTAGGTAAGTCAGGGGGACGAGGTTGTGGATCACAAAATGCCCCTTTAACTCAATAAAATCAATTCTCAAGACTACGAAACTGTGGGTAGAATGCTGGCAGTGTACTGTACAGTAAACCCCTCCAATTATTTCTTCTTGCCTGATTTTCTTTGTCTTTTTTGTCCCATCTCACTCAAGCGAGCCTCTAGTTTCCTCTCCAAATGAGCCTTGTGTGCTGGGTCTGCTTTCTTTTCCTTCTTTCCACTTCCTGGTGTGACCACTTTTTCCTGTCTTGTTATTTGTCTTGCTTTGGCACGTGCCATATCCCCACACCCATGCACTTCTGGAACATGGTGGCTAAAACAGTACCTTTTATTACAAAACTCACACAGCTGTCCCAAAGCACTTATCTTTTCTTTGCACTTTCGATAATTACAAACATTGTCTGCCTTTTTGGCCATTGCTATTAACTTATCAAAATCATCTTCTTTGGTGTTTTCCAGTGACTGTTTTTGTTTAGTCTTATCAATTTTCTTCTTCTGGGCTTGTCTCTTGGCTTTTTGTGCCTTCTCTTCATGTATCTTCTCACAGTTAATTTCATGAAGCAAATGATTGCCAGGCACAAGTCTAACAGCACAATATTTGCATGACAACAGACCATCATCTGTGGAATTTGTTGATGCGTGCATTGCATTAGCATTATTGTGATTACCTGAAACACTTTGCCCACAAGTTTTGAGATTTTCTTCATCATGCTCAGTTCTAGTGACTGCATTGTCCTCTGGCATTATCTCAGTAAGAATGCTCATTTTGTTTTCAGTTTCTATCCCACTTATTACATTCTGTAATTCTTTCACAGTTATCTTGTTATCTTCAACATTCCTGTTGTCTGTTGCTTGCTTGTGACTTGTGACTTTCTTGCTAACAGTGATGTGTCTGTCAGAACCCTCCCCTACACTGCAGTGGTACAGCCCAGTGTCTTCAGCAAGCTACAAAGAAACAAAGATTATGGTTAACATTATTAGCCATTCTCTATGACTGGAAATGTGCTTATCTGCTGTTTTTCTCACTTATTCAATTCTTGAAATTCCATCATTAAAATATATATACCTTCCAGGGTACTTGTGATATGGTGTATGGAAGATAGGCAGACTTGGCATTCTGTCTGGATCACAGTAAGTAAGCAGTATTTTGGAAGGCCTTTAATTTAAACCCTAACCATAATCACACCTACAATCCCACAGCACTGCGGTCCCCCCAACCAGCCATGTGCCAGTTTGTGCATGTAGTATTGGACCAAAATGCAAGCAATACTGCCAATCAGAAATGTGATTTGAAAACATTTTCTTAGTCTGAACCTCAAACCTTATGCTGAATATCATTTCTAGATGTTACTGCCTAAAAAGGTTTTATCATCCTTGAATGCCCATGATTAGCAAAATAACGAGAGCATTCACTGATGCTGTGGCTTACTCCTAGGAGTGTGGCGTTGAGTTGTGCAATGAGGTGAACCAAACCAATTAATGACAATTTTTCCCAACCCATATCCTAAATCCTAACGTCCCTTAACCTGCTTTTTTCCAACTTTTCAAAATCCCGATCGGAACCGTTTTGTTTTGGGGGAAATTGCCTACATCTAATAACAAGAACATAACGCTACGAGCTTTTTTGGTGATTGTCAGGTATGTAGTTTTTCTGACAAAGGATTGTTTGGGATATAGGATGCCCTATGCCAGTGAAATTTGTTATTGTTTAAGCCAAACAAAAAAAACAAAAAAATCAAGTTTGTTCCCAAGTAGTCCAAAACCTAAATGTAAAATGCACTTTTGTTTATTTTTGTAATTTTAAAAAGACTGAAAAGGCTTCCCAGAAATTGCTCAAATTGGCTAAATGGCAAGAGATTGTACAACTAAATTTGGCAACGTTAACAAATTTGTTATTAAAAAAAGAAAAATATTGATTTTGGATCAGCTTGGATATCGTATAAAATTGAAACATTCTATCATCTGTTTTTGTGTTAACATGCAAATCGCCTCAGTAAATAAAAGAAAAACAACAACAAAATACAGCAATGGCTTCCAATTAAATGCCGTGGCCCTACTACTCTACTACTGGCACAAACTTGCAATCCCTGCTGAACGCCACTATTCATCAAACACTGCTCCACCAACCTCACCTCACCCTTGGAGATCCTGTATTCATCAATTACCTGACTACCGTATACCCCCACCCATCAACCTTCAACTCCATCACTCCTCACAACCCCATGGAATACTGTACTTGTCCTTGTCAACCACTGATTTCAGTCTGCATCAAACCAGGGGCAGCAAAACGTGACAAGATAGATCTAACTAAGGCTACAAGGTTAAAAAACCTAATTTTTGCACAATTTATTGCTTTAAGTCCGTGGTATATAGGGATTAAACAGTAAATATAGATGACATTGAGGATTAGGAGGGGGTTGTGTAGGCCACCGGAGTTTGCGTCTGAATCGCGCAACGCGCAAAAATCGCGAATTTTGGGTCTATCACGATTTGTTGGTCCAGCGCGAATTTTCACGATTTTGTTGTAAAAAAACACCTTTTTTTAAATGTAATGTTGCCAATAAACAAACACAAACTGGAGTATTAACTCATTATTATGCAAATGTCGGCGAAAATTGATGATTCAACAAGCTTCCAATAAGTGCAAATATAGTCAAATATATAAATAAATCCTAGCGTAGAACCCTACTCTAACCTTGGATTAGTTTGAACAACCGGATGACCAGATGCACCCCGACCTTTTTCCATTGTGAAGCGTCATTATATGGTTGCTGCTTCGGTGCATTAAACAATGCATGCTATCAAAGCATCAACGCGGGTATCGGGTCTTTGTTCATATTGGTTTGTCCATGGGATAATTAATCTCTAAGGAATTAAACAAATTCGGACTGGCCGCTGTAGACGGTTTTTCCTCCCGGACGGTAAATCGGTAGGGATGCTGAAGAGATAACAACAACTTCCCACACATTCCAGGGGCAAGAGTGGAAACCCATCACGCGATCACGTCATCCGAGACCAGGGGCGGGGATTCCCCAATCCCAGCGTGGCGAAAGTAAATTATTCCGGGGGATGTATTCACATGCCTCAGCCCGCGAGCGGCCATCTACATCGATCAAATATTTATGTGGAAGTAAGTGAAAAAATGACCGGTGAGAATGATGTGCTTTCTTGTATTTTTCAAGCGAGAAAAAGTAAGAAAAAGGATGTCAACTTTGGAAGTGTGAGCATAGTTTTTGTTTGCAAAGACTTTTTTTGTGTTCCTGGTTGACAAGTAGGCAACATAAGGAAACTCATTTTCGCGATTTTTAGGACTTTAAAAATCGCGCATTTTCAGCGGCATTTTAAAATACGGCCGCGCATTTTTGCCGTTTTAATTAAAAAATCGCGTTCAAAACTCCGGTGCCGTAGCTGGTGGTAATGGCACCAGGCCAGGGAGATTTATAACAGAAATTATTTACATTACTCATTAACTGCTGTTTTCTTCACTTTATTACATACAACTTTGAAGAAATGAATTTTCTCTTTCCATTGACATCTTCCCAATTTGTTCATTTCCAGAAATTGTAGAAGTACAACTCCATCCTCTGTTGACCTGATGGTCAGAATGGTCAGAATGGTCAGAGTTATTAAAACATCCCCGATCTATGTTTTAACGCTAAAGTTGCATTTACATAGACTTCCCTCCTGTCAGCCACCAACTCCACCACCAAATCAACTCATTTAATAACGGAAACCTTTCCCACCTGACACCTGTCAACCATTATTATTCACTGAGCTTCAACCAAGTACTTACCAAATTTGTCAGTACAGATCTCAGGATCTCCTGCAACTTTTGGTCTTTTTTTTGTCCATTTTGGCTTTCTTGCTTTCTTATATCGTTCATCTGATATTTGACCCCGTACCATTTTTGCAGAAGTGAAAAATTCAATGAGGCGCAGGCATGTTATTGTGAGGAATGTTCAGGCCTGAATACCCGATTGTGCGTTTCCATACATGAATGAAATTGTATTTAGTGGCAGGTGAGTGGGTTATATGACGGAGTGTCCTCCAAAATAATCCGGTGTGCTGTGCATTTTGAATTCTTTATCTTTCCTCCTCCGACTGATTTGAATAGGTCCAAAACTCCAGGGGGACCAAATGTATCAACGCGAATCGACTAATAAACCTGTACTGGTGGGGCTGATTTGAGGCCCAAAAAATGGGGCTCCGGAAACTAGTGTGTCCAGAAAATTTAGAACATAAGCTGCGATCTCCCTCAATTCCAGCTACTTTTTGGGGGTTTTTTGAAGAAAATTTTGGTAAATGTGGCTTTGGACATGAAAAGTCGGGTCTCTGGAAATGGTCCAAAATGGGGTCACTGGAACTGAAAAAAGGCCTGAAAATGAGGGACTTATAAGTGGTACATAACCATACTTCCTCCCAATGTGAAACTCCCTCCCCCCCCCCCCCAACCTGTACATTTAATTGTTTTGCTGTCTACCACATTTGGAACATTTTAATTTTTATGTACCACTTTTTTTTTCCATTAACACTTATTTTTTTCCATTCACCACCCACACAAGCACATATGCAAACACACACACACACCTAACACATGTACACATACACAATAGTTCATAAAATAATGAAGGGCATTCACAGAAAAAAAGAATAATTTTTTTTTTAGTTCCATAACAAGAAACTTTCTAAATTTAATATGTAACATACTCCAGTGTGCAAAAATCATGTTATTGCACAACCTATACCTAGTGTAAACTTACTAGGGCATTGCTATATGCAAGAACTGCAGAGTGTCAGGGTCACTCTAGCCAAAACATAACATCCAGGCCTACACAGAAGCACATGTGGTGTATACTTGACAGTTACTGACCTGGATGTCCAAAAAATGGTTCACTGTTTTCTTGGTAGAGACCTTACTAACAACGCATGCAAAGAGTCGCCAGCACCTACAGTGAACCGAGAGTATTGACTATTATTTAGTCTAACAGAAATGTGTTTACATTGTTCAGTGTAACACTTTCTGTGCGTTTCTTGATAGTTATGCCCTGTTTCTTGCGTGTTAATGTAATCCAGGGGGGTAGTTTTTTGGGGCCCCTAAGACCTTTTGCTCAACTCCTCTATATAAGTGTTTTGTTTCATACGCTGGGGGGGGTGGAGTAATGGGCAATAAAGTTTGATGACCAATATTGATCTAACACCCAGCACTCTCTTAAGACTTCTTACTTCGTAAGCCAAAACTGTAACACACTGTTTTTTTTTGAGGAACTGTTTTATATTGTTTGGTAATTCTGGTGAACACTTCTTCCAGTAACACTAGAGAGCCATATGAAATTTTCTGTAATGATATCTGTTATAAATGTTGTATTCTTGATTTGTCAAAGCCTATCAATAGATACAGTCGAACTAGTACGCTTCATCATCTCAGTAGCATTTTCCCAGTGGTATCAGGAATTAGAGTAACATCACCACTTTTAGAAGCCTCTTAAGTCACACCTTTTCCCTAGTATCTAATGTTTTTTTTTTTTTTTTGTGCGCTTTGTCTACTTTGTATTTTTGTAAAAGGCGTGTTATCATCCCATTGTTATGTTATGTTTTATGTTAACAAACTTCCTCAAACAAAAGTATGCAATCAATTCAAATCATTCATATCCTCATGTACAACATATCTCTCCCTTATGTAAGATTTGAAGAAAACTCCATCTTTGTTCTGCGTGTATCACTGAAAACTCAATCAAATCTGTTTCTTGAGATTCTGGAAAACTAGGGATGTCTTCAAGAGACTCTTCCTTATATCAGTTTTACTGACACTGTGGCCTAGGTTTCGTCTTGTCTGGTGTTGCAATATCCTGTGGTGGTCTTGTTTCTTTGGCTTGGCGGTTTGGTCTGGCACCTTGTTCTTTTCTCTGATGAATGGAAGGTTGCTTGAAAATGAGATAGTCAGGGCGGGAGACTTCAAGCAAGGCAGTGTTCATTTCTAAAGTAAGTGAAGACATGAAGATGTCTGGGTTAATAAGTAGAATGGTGTATGCTTTTTAAAAACCCATTTTGCTTCTTGCATCAACACAAGGGAGTTCCTATTTGACCTGTCCCTCTCAAAGGTAAATGTATTTGAATAAATTTGCCTTCTTTATGGTCAACTTTCCTTGTGGTAAAATCACAAATTTTAGCATGCTATGTATACATTTTTAACATGAAAACACCCTTTTTATTTCATACAGGACCCACTCTATTTGCCCACCCTGGAACTTTTTATCAGGTTTGTTTGTTCCAGCAGAACCCCATTGACCCTTGGACCCTCTGGGCTATAGCTTAGAAACAGGATTTTTCAAATTATTGAAATTATAAGCTCTTGAAACACATAGAACAAGTAAATTTCATCACATGCTTCAGAGGTTATTGAAAGATTTACTTCTGACTTGGTGATTATAATTTGGATTAGTTTAATGGAACACATATCTCACTATAATTTTATCTTATAACACGGAACACAACCAAATACACTACAAACAACTGAACCAAATTAACTTCTGTGAAGACAGTATTTGATTCAATGTGGTAAAAGTAATTGGGAAGAAAGAAATTTTATGTACTATCGATACACAAATTTGGCATTGTTAAATGCAAAACAGTTTGTTTATTTTCAAACAACACAGGCAGCAACAACTCCCGCTGTGCGTGGATTACACCAGCATCAATTCACGCACTACTGCCATTTGAAACACGGACATTGCGTTTGAATTTCCCCAAGAAAAATCGAAGACCGTGTAGGATTTTTTTTTTGTTAAAACAGGTTCCTTTTATACCGACCATGAAAACGCTCTACCCGTCACATATTTTTTTTGTTTTAAAGCCTTTATTTAAACCCGATATCAAATTTTCCCGACGCCTACTGAATCTGTTTTGAAGAGACTTCTATTGGAACAATGGCGAGTCATAACAATACCGCCCAGTCGGGATGTTGTCGCGCTGTGGTTTAAACAAGTTGTTACACCAGTACAGACCTCACAAGCTAATCAAGAGTCTGTACTCACCCTGTGTGATATTTACATGATGCACTCCTGACCTCATCCCTTCATCATCAGTAAATCAATCACGCTCTTAAGGAAGTCATGATTGCTAACAGTCTCAGAGTCACACACAACAGCAAGGTGACGTCTATCGTCTTGTGATGGCAAAACATTATACGTCTGTCTCGCTTCAGGACCAACTTCTCCTAAAATGGACCACAGTTATTATTATAAATCAATCAATCCTATCTTCAAAAAAGTTCTTTTTATTATAATTATACATATTAAAAATCTGTAAACCGCCCATGGCGGTATGGACGGTTTGCTTTTTCTCCCAAGGGTATGTGCATCTCTGGGGCGTTGAATAATATGGTGTACATGTGTAGTTAGTCTATGCTTGACGCATGAATGTGGAACCAAAAGAGTCCAATAAGCCAGTCTGCCTGCATGGAAAGCACTTGGAGCTAGTGGACTGTTGGACCCAAACCTCCATATCGGGCAGTTAGAAGGTCGCCTAGGAGCTTATCATCAAAGGCATAGGTCTACACACTTTCAGTCTATAGACTAAATTATATTGAGTTTGGCTTCTCTTAACTCATCTAGAAAAACATTGACTTTTGGGGGAAATGTTGACCTTTTTTGACATTTCCCCATCCCCTGTCGGACCCAGGGGAGGAACCTCGGGAGAATAATTATCAGTTAGTAGGGTCTTTGTCCCTCCTACAATATGGAAAGTAAAGGGGACGGACCTGTGTACTACAGGAACGGAGTCCATCCCTTTCCCCCCTTTTTATTCTTTTCGAAGCGATTGGGCCAGACTCCACCATATAATGTTTCTGTAGGGGGCTCGCTACACGTCCTCTACAGCGAGTCTGTTACCTTCCCGCATTGAATAATCCGTGTACCCATTTATACACCTGGGTAGAGAGAGTAATTGATGTCAATTCCTTACTTCAAGGGGAAACCCATTGGCCCCAGCGGGGCTCGAACCCACAACCTTTGGCATGCCGAGCCGAGCGCCTGATTCCCACTGGATCCCTGGACCACATGTGGACAATATACTTAAGTTTGGCCTACTCTAGCTCATCTGGAAAAAGTTATGGCAATGTTTACTTTTTTTGTGGAAATGTTTTCTCTTTTTTACATGGTCCCCACCCCCTGTTAGACTATGGGAGGTCCCTGGGGAATGAGTTATATGGTTAGTAGGGGTTTCCCCTCTACAACATACCTAAGTTTGACTACTCTAGCTCATCTTGAAAAAGTTGACAAATGTTTCCTTTTTGGGTGATGACGTTGACTTTTTGACATTTCCCCCACCCCCCTGTCAACCCAGGAGGACCCTGGGGGAATGGATTACATGGTTAGTTGGGGCTTGTGCCCTTCTTACAATATATCTAAGTTTAGGTACTCTGCTCATCTGGAAAACAAGTTATGGCAAATGTTTACCTTTTGGTGAAATGTTGACCCTTTTTTTTGACATTCCCCACCCCCCTGTCAGACCCAGGGAAGACCCTGGTGAATGGATTATTCAAAAACACATTATGTTTTATAATCAATTTAACTGAAGCCCTGATTTCCTTTCCTAATGTGACTGAAATATATTCATTTCCTTTCTGAGAAGTGGACTGCCCCAAATTACCATAATAACAAAACACCCCTAAAAAGAGAATGGTCCGACAAGTGACCCCAGGTCCCACCCTGTCGACTTAGCTCTTCTCAATTCCGTTTTGGCTCAAGCCCCACACGGACGCGTGAAACATATCATGCTGTGGGGCGGGCCCGGAGCGTGAAGTCAAACATTGGAAAGGAATTCAGGCTTCAGTTAAATGATTTAATTAAACATAAGTGTTTTTGATAAATCATTAACACTGACTGATTTCCCTTCCTTTACACCAATGGTACTGTAAATATAATGGCATTAACCCCCGTTGAATGAATATCATTTCAAATCAACACCAGACTAGCACACTCGTCGGTAGGTAAGAGCATGATATTTCGAAGCAGCCAACAGAATGCACCAAAGGCAAGACAGCCACCAAACAGAGTCACATCTGTTAATAGGCCTAAGGCATTAACATAAAATCGGGGACATAAACACTCACCTGAAACGGTACTCGGGCGAGCGTCAATGTCGGCGAATAGGAGACTTATTTTATGAATAGTGTAGATTTAGTGTTGTTCGGCAGGAGTGGCCCCTCAGTCCACTTTCTATTGGGAGTTGTAACGTTTTCTGTAGTACAAAACCACGAAACGTTGTTGGAGCCCTCCAATACATAGCCTCGCGATTTCGGCAATGCTGATTCCGCGGTGTTAAGCCCACGAGACGCGATTTTACGGACAGAAAATGTGGCTCGAGCTTGGGAAGGCTCCTATACTACCGCGTTTTGAATCATTACTACCAGCGCTAATCCTCTAGCATGTCGCTTTTGACGCGGACCCCGGGGGGGACGCGTGCGTAAGAAACACGAGTCTTTCGAGCGCCCTGAGGGCAACTGTCCCTACGTTTATATTACCAGAAGGGCCCGAACGGGACACCACACGGCCGCTCTTCCCTCAACCGAGAAGTGACCCATGCATTCCAGGGGTAAGATAATTGTTGAGTGTCGTATGAGGATGACTCGTTCTTGCCAGAAAGTCCGGCCTAAAAAGAAACACTTTTTACCCTGTCTCCCCGAGAGCAGCTCAGACGCTGACAAATCGAGATATTCTTGATCTCGGAGCACCGTCTCCCAGAGGCGGGAGCGACCAGGAAGACAGCCCTTATAGTGACCTGCTTTAGTGTTCCTAGTGATGCCTCAGCCATATGGGGTTCAAATGGGGGCTTCAACCAGTATTCCAAGACTGTATTGAGGTCCCAGGGTGGGACCTTCTTCCTGGCCGGAGGTCGTGTTTTAAACATCCCCTCTAGAAGAGACGGATCGCACCATCATCGTTGATCGTCGATCCATCATCGAACCCTCTATGGATCGCTAAGATAGCGGACTTGTAATTTCTGACAGTCGAAGTTTCAAGTCCGCTATCGAAGCGTTCATGAGAAGAAGTCAGCGATCTCGGCTACATACGCCCGCTCGGCGAACACCTCACCTCTCGTTTCGTCACGACCAGCGGGAAGTAGGGTCGAGACGCTTAGAGAAGCGTCCATGTGGCTTTTCCTTCCTTCGTCCCGCTGATATGAGCGAGGCAAGCCCCCTCTGCGAAAAGCCAGAATCTCGGCATCGCTGCCGGATAATGTCCACACCAGTCAACGCCAGATGCTCCATCGCAGACTGGCGCTCCCCCCCGTCCGGAAGTGACAAACTAGGGTCCGGGACGGATCGGTAACGCAGAGCGGCCGAGCCGCCAGGCGATCCACCATCGGACGAAACCAGATTTTTTCGCCCAGAATGGAGCGGTGAGGATGACAACGGCCGCCTCCCGTCCACTTTTCGACACTATACACGGTTGATGTAGAATCGGAATTGGGGGGAAGGCGTAGGCCGTGATCCCCGCCCAGTCCATCGCCAGTGCGTTGACTGCGTACGCACCCGGGTCCTGAGTCCGGTGCATTACAGAGGGAGCTGGTGACATCAGGTTCGAGGCCGACCAGGGGTTCGATCTGAGGCACCTAAGCTCTCGAAGATCTCCCGCACGACACCTCTGGTTCAGTATCCATTCCTCCTTCCGAGGCCGTCGTCCTGTCGCTCCTGGCCGCGTGACAGATCGCGGCAATGAAGTTTACGGCCCCCGGAATGTGTAATGCGGACAGCGTGATAGGCCCATCCGACACCACGCTATGATGACGCAGGCGTCGAGACACAGGGGCCGGGGACCGAGTCCCGCCCGGCTTGTTGATGTAGGCCAACACGGTGGAGTTGTCCGACTGTACTAGGACACTGGAGTTGTGCTCACCATCACCTTCGCCTCGAAGTGAGCAAGAGATCGTTCTATTATATCTCTACTGCCTACACAATTCGAGCGATTGTGCTGGGCCTGGGCCCGGTCTGGGACCCGTCCCCGAGGCGCTGATGTCTAGGGTGAGAAACCCCCACCCCCCACCCGACTTCGACGCGTCCTCGTGAGAAAACCTCGACGGGAGGCGCAGGGAAAGAGATTCCCTGAGTCAGTTTGGGGCGGTGAGACCACCAGCCCCGGTGCTCCCGATCCCTGCCTGGATGGGGATCATACGGGAGTCTGGGTGCTTGAGCGGCCTGTAGTGCCGCCCGGGTGTCATTTGATTTGAAGCAACCTCAATATGGAAAACGGCAGTACGGACCATGTCGACGAGACTGGCCATCAAGCCTAGAAGGCAAGCCAGTCTCGAGCGGGGGCCTGCATTCGCAGCGCCAAGGATGTCGCGGTTTGAACCATGACATCCCCCCGCTCGTGACGTGGGAGTGGTTCTTGTTAAGATGTGTGCTCTTCCGATCTGGTTCTGCAATGCCCGGAAGGCATTGCAGCCGAGCACCCATATACCTCAGGTCCCTAGAGGGGGTAATGCTCGATTTGTCGAAGTTGACAATGGAGCCCAACCTCTGCACCACCTGGATGGTACGGCTGACCATGTCGGCCGTCGCCTGGGGCGACGGACCTAGATCAGGCCAGCGTCCAGGTACATACAGAGGTTGACCCCCTGACGCCTGAGGATGGCGCCCACTTCCCGGGTCCCGATCGTGAAGACCCTGGGGGGAAGTGGAAAGTAGTCCGAAGGGGAACACGTCCCACTCGAACGACTGGCCCTGGATTTGGAATCCTGAGCCAGCGACGGTCGGATTTTGCGACTGGGACGTGTATGTAGCCCGTCTTTCAGATCCAAAGAAGTCGCCCAGCTCCCCTTCAGAGGACGCGCATGGTTGACGCGAGAGTTTCCTCCACCTTGAACTTACTTCTTCGCTTGATATCTGATTCAGAGGCTTCAGGTTCAGGATGGACGCCAATCCCCGTCTTCTTGGGGGGCCAAGAAGAACGTTCGACCAGAACCCCTCGGTGAAGGGGGGGTCGACTGGGGAGAGGGCACCCTTCGCCAAGAGCGCCGAAACCCTCGTCCATGAAGGAAGTTGAGTCTTCGGTTCCCCCGAAGGGGGTAGATCTCGGGTGGGAAGTCGCCGGGGGTTCCGCGGAGAACCACTCTGGTCGCAACCCCCACCCTTGCAGAGAGCCGGCGTCAGGCATGATCCCATATGCCCCGGTCCCCAGGGGACCACACAAAAGAACCCTTCCACCACAACTCATCACCCCAAGGGGGCGGGGGAGATGGCTTTGCCACTCGCCTCGCACAGTAAGCTTCCAAGCGGACCGCCCACCTGAGGTGGGAAGGCCCCTCCCGAGGAGATAAGACCCTTCGCGCCTTCCTTTCCCTCAGGACGAAGACTTCTTTCTTCTTCTTTTCCCTTCCCAGGCGCCTTGCTTTTGGAGGGGGGGCCGAGTCCTCGGCCTGGCCCCGGGCTTCTGGGTTGAAGTGGCCGGAGCTGCGGTCTTCTTGGGTTGCTGAGGCAGTGTCGGTTCACCTGCTTGGCGGAACGGCCGGCTGAAGAAAGCGAGAAGCTTCTTCTTCTTCCTCACCTGGCTGAAGATCCCCGAGAGGAGATCTTCCCCTGAGCATCCGATCCTTGAGCGCCTGCTCGACTCCACAACGCTCCGCAGAAGCAATCATGTGAGTCACACGAAGAACCCCGCAAGAGGAACGTCCGCGACTCGGGCTTGGTCTTGGCGAGCTCCGATTCAAGATCGGGGCTCAAGGTGCGAAGTGTGCAGCAGGCGTTCTCGCGTCTCAAGAAGCTCAGGCGACGCGCCAAAGACATCGAAGCCTCCTCTGCCGAGTCACTAGCGAGGCTATAGGACAGTCAAAGCATCGGAGGCTTCCGAGGAGAAAACCCCACCCTCCCCCAACGAGGATCTGATGTCGTTGGCGAGGACCATGGGAGAAAAGCGCCTAGTCTTGATCGCCAGAGGTCACCGCCAGGTTCTAGGTGCCTCAGCTGGTCCTCCTGGTCCAGAAGGGAGAAGCCAGCCGGGCACGCTTGCCTGTTGGCAACTTTGCTGCTAGGTCAAGATCCATAGTCGGGGTGCCTCAGGAAGGAGTCGTAGTCCCCCTTGGTAGTCCTCAACGACCTGGCGAAAGATTTCACTGGGTACGAAGAGAGCTTCTGAGTGATCTCCCCGGAGCGCTTCCACAGAACACCAACGTCGTGGGAAGCGTCACACGCCTTGACGCGTTCCGGAGGGAGATGGGGAAGCCCAGATTGAGCCTGTCCCTCCTCCGCACGCCGCTCAGGCGAACAAGGCAGGCCGAGAGCTCGGCCCGCCCTGCGCAGCACATGAGGGGTGCATGCGGGTAGAGTATCCACATCCTCCTGTTCCGCAGCTGCCGCGGACGTCGAAGGCTGCGAAGTAGTGTATCCACCTAAGTGACTCACCTCCGACCCGACCGCCCCGCCAGCGCTGTCTTCCGAACGTCGAGTCTTCGGCCGGTAGGAGCCCTGAGAGGACCGGAGCAAACGGAACTAGTTGAAGAAGGCGGAGGGCTGGGCCGCCACCTGGCAGCGACACCATAGCCTCCCGCCATGGACTCAGCCATCTGGTATAAGGCTGAGCAGCAGGAGCCAGAAGCTCGACTGCACCAAGCCCGACCCTGACGAGGGTACAAGATCGGAAGACACGCGTGCAATGGGGTCGACACCCCTAGGTCCCAGGCACGTAAGGTCCGAATGGTATGGACGGGGTTACACCCGCCCTGCCCCCGTCCCGGTACAGGCTGTACGTGAGCCCGTCATCCTGATTGGCTCCCAAAGGATACAAACTGCTGGCAGCGCGGCGCAACTGCCTCGCTCGAAGCGCCAGAATCAGCCCCGACAGCAACCTGTTGCCAGCGGCTGGGTCAGGGCAGCCCGGCGGCGGAGGCGCAGGAGTGACTATACCGAAGGAGCGACCCCGCGGCCGCCGTTGCCTCAGGACGAAGACTTCTTCCCTTCTTCCCAGCGACGTGCTTGGGGCGAGGGGGTCGAGGTCCCTAGGCCTGGCCCCTGGTTCTGGGTAGAATGGGCAGGAGAAGAGGCGGGCTTTTGTGGGTTGCTGACGGCAGTGCGGCTTCGCCTGCTTGGCGGAACGGCTGGATGAAGAAGAGCGGGACGCTTCTTCTTCTTCCTAGCTGAAGATCCCCGAGAGGAGCTATGCGCATGAGCATCCTTGAGCGCTGATCCGACTCACAAGTCCGCCGACGCAAGCAGTGAGTCAACGAAAACGAAAACCCCCAAATGAAGTTCCCGCTACTCGGCTTGTCTTGGAGAGCTCCGATGCAAGATCGGACCTCAAGGGCGGAGTGTATGAAGCAGCGCGTTCTCGCGTCGCAGAAGCTGAGGCGACGCGCCAAGGACATCGAAGCCTCCGTCTGCCGAGAGTCACTAGCGAGGTAGGACAGTTCCAAGGCATCGGAGGCTTCCGAGGAGAAAACCCCACCCTCGCCAACGAGGATCTGAGGTCGTGGGCGAGGACCAGGGCAGGAGAAAGCGGCCTAGTTGACACCAGAGGTTACCGCCAGGTTAGGTGCCTCAACTGGTCCTCCCAGAAGGGGGAGAGCGCAGTCGGGGCGGCCTTACCCGTTGGCAACTTGGCTGCTAGGTCAAGAGCCATAGTCGGGGTCCTCAGGAAGGTAGTATAGTCCCCTTCGGTAGTTCTCAACGACCTGGAGAAAGTTTTCACCGGGGGTACGAAGAGAGATTCTGAGTGACCTCCACGGAGCGCTTCCACAAGAAGACCAACGTTTGTGGGAAGCGTCAACGCATGGACGCGTTCGGAGGGAGAGGGGAAGCCCAGATTGAGCTGTCCCTCTACGCACGCCGCTTCAGGCGCACAGCAGGGCCGGAGAGACTCGGCCGCCCTGCGCAGCACTGAGGGTGCAGGCGGGCAGAGTATCCACCTCCTCAGTTCCGAAGTTGCCGCGGACGTCGAAGGCGCGAATGGGTATCACCTAAGTGACTCACCTCCGAGCCCGAGTCCGCCCCGCCAGCGGGCTGTCTTCCGGAACGTCGGAAGTCTGCGGACGGTTTAGGAGCCCTGAGAGGACGGAGCAGCAGCGGAACGCGTGGAGAAGGAGGAGGGCCGGAGCCGCCACCTGGAGGCAGCGACACCAGGGCCTCCGCAGGAGGACTAGGGCCGATCCGGCATAGGCTGGCGTGAGCAGGAGCCACGAGAAGCTCGACTGAGCGCCAGCCAGGACCCTGATGAGGGTACTGGCCGAGAAGGAATGGGGTCGACACCCCAACTCCCAGGCACGTAAGCCGAAGGGTAGTGGACGGTACACCGCCCTGTACCGGACCGGACCAGGTTTTGTCTGGACACGCCGCAGCTTGAGTGACTCCCAGAAAGGAGACAAACTGCTGCAGCAGCGGTGCAACCAACCCGCTCGAAAGCGGGTCCGAAGCAGCACCGACAGCACCTGGTGCCAGGTGCTGGGCAGCCGACGGCGGCAGGGCGGAGTGAATATAGCAGGAGGGGCTCCCGCATGCGGGAGCCCCGGTCGAAAGACCATACCAGGATGTCCCGCCCCAGCAGTCCAGTTCGACTGGGGTGGGTAGGCAACATACGGGGGCGCAGCGTAACCTGAGAAGGTAGGCTTTGCACAGCGGGTACTGGTCCCTGCAGGGGTAGGCCATTGACAGCTGCCCTGCCGGGACGCCAGGGCCGGCGGCAACACTGGGTACCCCACCCAAGGCGGACCCGCCGCGGAAGCAGTTGCCGGCGGACCAGGCACATAGCCAAACCAAGCAGGCGTACCCGCATGGAGAGGCATGAGCGACCTGATTGTTCAGCTGGGGCATTGCGGAGGGCAGCCCAGCGGAGCCCCACTCGCTACGCAAAGCCGAGGGCCCGTGGGTGCGGCTGAGCGGCGCCTGTGAGGAGGCACAGCATGACTTAGCCAGGTTAGAGATGCGGGGTGCAGTGAGCGTAGTAAACCTGCGGCGTCCGCAAAGGATCCGAAGCCAGCGCCCAGTGGTTGCCGTGACAAAACCCGAAGTTAATGGCCACCGGTTGTCGCGGTTAGAAGTGCCCGAAGACACAGGTTACCGCAACTACGTTAGTGTGGATAACAACGGCGAGGGATCAACCCCGGCGACCACCATCACCTCTCACCACCGCCGGAATGGCCGCGGCCGCCAATCCCCCTGGGGGGTCGGCAGCGCAGATCGCGCCAGCCTGCACCACCGGAGCAGCCCCCTAAGGCTGGAAGAAGCGATAGGGGCCAGCGGCCGATGATACGCTGAGGAGGCGGACCGAAGCCACCCCATAAGCGCTTCGGGAAGTAGCCGAAGCTACCCCACCTTTGGAGCAACCAGAGCAGGGCGGTGCCTTGACGCACCCGGAACCGGAGCCCGCGATCACCACACCAACCTCCGTGTACGCAACACGAGCGGCGTACCTATGCTCAATGATAGCCCACTGAGCATCCGGAAGAGGTCAAGACAGAAAGAGGGCCACCTGCGGTGCGGGAACATGCCTGTGTACGACCATAAGGGAGGGGGGTCCCATTCAGTAATGGAAGCCGGGCAAGCGAACGCAATTGTGCGCCATACACAGACGGGGTGAGCGTTGAGTTGCTAGATGGAATAGCCTGCGCAATAAAAAACCGAAAGAAAAATAACCCGCGTGCCGTGGGTCTCCCGGTACGCCAAACGTCAAGACACAAAAACCAACTCGGTAACTGAGCCACGAACGGTTAAGAAATTTCAAACCAGTTTCACAATTTTATTAAGTATACACAACCGCAATAATAAATAACAAGCGAACACCAGACCACAAAATGTTAGCGAGGCAAGGCCCGTAAACAAGATAACATAACAAACTACACATATTCAAAGGCAGTCAAAGCAGCTACACGTGCGACAATGGCTGCCTATGTTTACCTTGGTTTACCGTACACAGATCACATGACCGGAATGGCGGCAAAAAAGGAACAAACACGAGGTCTCCGAGGTGTAAAAGGTCTCCGTTTATTCCGTCCTAAGTGAGTTAGAACTCCAGATAGAATCCAGTTATATTCCAGATAGGTATGGTATAGTAGTTAGGGAGTATTCCGTATGAGATGAAACAAGTCAGTATCAAAAATCTCAGTTAATTTTGGCGGTAAATGTAGCAGAGCTGCGGTAACACGCGGCCGTCTTGGTTAACAGCCAACACGGAATTGAGAGCTAGGTCGACAGGGTGTGGACTGGGGTCAATGGTCAGAACATTCTCTTTTTTAGGGTGTTCTTATGGTAATTTGGGGCTTCTCAATTCTAGAAGTGAATAGGGAATATGTTTCAGTCAACATTGGTTAAAGGAAATCGTTTCAGTGTAATGATTTATTCCGTATTTTATCATATGAACGCCACCAAAATTTGCACCAAGTATTTACGTCAAAAATCGGAGCAACTTTACAAATTTGACCCTGTACAAATGAAATGCACCCTCTATTATTGTTTTTGCTGTTTTTAGCCTTAACTCTGAAACTTTAGGCGGTACATATTACCAAAACTAACATTTTCTGAATCCTTATGGTTAGACACATAATTAACATGGTGTGCTTTTCAACATGATTGGTCACTTACAAAATTGACCCCTGTACCAACATGTTTGCCCCCTCTCCTTAAGGCCACCACTTGCGGACTTAAGAATCACGGTTCAGGGGTTCCTGTCAGTGTCTACCTATTTAATCACTCAAACCTTTTGTACTTGAAGTGTTACAAATGTGTGCTAGCCAGAGGTCTAAAGAGTACTTGGGTGACCTGCCAAACACTGGATGTTGTAAAAGCACTTGTGATGGTCAGCAAAAATTTACATCAAGATGATTTTGGGAAGCAAAAATATCAGGAGAGACCCCCCACCCAAGATAACACATCACTGGATTTTGATAAAATGAGGGTACCAAGTATTTCCAGACTGAGTGTTTCGTATCTTGGGACTGCACACTCAAAATACCACTCGTTCCAACATCAGGGCCTTCCCCCTCCTTGTCCACATATCTCCCTGCCGTGCTCAATGCACCCGTCAATGCTCAGCCACACCCTTGTGAATGTCATGCAGAACCGTCTTAGTAAAGTGATTTGACAAACACTAATAGAATACATATTCATACAAGTTTATAATGTGAAAAGAAATTGATTGGATAAAAAACCATGCATGATATTTGTATTGATGGGTGCGGAGTTAATGGTGTACGCAAGTATGCTTAGAGTGATGTTTACTACAGTTGGATTGATTATGGGCGGATGTGTCATACTTTGTTTGAATAATTATGCATTGATTTCATGCCATATTCAGTTTTTTTGTAAAGGTTGCTGTAATGGGTTAATAGGCAGTCCCCGGTTTTGCGATCATAGGGCTGAATGACCCCGGCATTAAACAATCGACCCCACCCAGTCATGTTCAACACTAACGTTTACCCCATTTGACTCCTTTGACCTTGAGGACCCCCTGATGACCTTGATCCAATAACGATACACAATTGGTCTTCGTGCGTAAGGGGCCCCCCACCAGTTCAGGAACGTACGACCCGCGGTCTCTGAGAAAACGGACGCGGTCAGACAGACACAATGACAGACCACCGGCATTAATATATAGATGAATTAGGTTAATGTCTGCATATTTTTCTCGGACCATTGCAAAAAATCAATGCACTTGCGTTCAGTCTCAGTTTGGACCAGACTCAGACACTAGCTCCATGGGGCTAGTGCCATCAGTCGTCGTCAAACTGAGTGCGTGTGCATTGATTTTTTTGACATGCCACTAGAAGCTAAAAATATGCAGACATTAACCCTAATCAATATTAGAAAAAAAGTTAAACCGTAACCCCCATTGGGGGTTTTCTAAGGAAATCTGATGAGGAGGGAGGGTAGCGGGTTACCTGATAGAAAGAAAAAGAAGATCTACTACAAGGGCGTCAGCAATGGGGAGCTAATACTGGCAATCCAGAACAGCTGCCTTGCATGGTGGGCGTGGTTGCTAAAGGCTAGGCCCCATCGCCGAACTGTGGATTGACGTCAGTAAGGGCATCCGCGGTCCATTATCTTTGCTCATATATCCTCACACAGCAGTATTAATAAGTGTGAGGTGTATCCGGCCACCCCCGTTTAGCGGGACAAAACCGGATTTAAAACTTTCATTTAACTAACTAACTATCACACACAAATGGCAATGTTGGGAAAATTTAAAACAACTCTTTCAGTCACCTTGACAACTGTTCATCTCCAGTGTTTAGCCAAACTGGTTTCTTATTTGACACACAAGTGCGGATTGCTGATAATTCACTCAACCTGTGAAAGAGAATCAGAATAACTTACAATCCATTTTGGACATGACGCGTTAATAGAGCGTCAAATGGACAAATGTTATTATAATTTAGAAGAAAAAAATCACTCGAAAGTTAATGGCAAACAGTAAAAGATAATCACAGTATATTGCCACTCCTGGGCCTCAAATGCCCAGCAGGCACTAATAGTAAATTTAGCTGCCAGCAGGCACTCATAGGCACGCATTGCATTTAAATACGCCTGAACATACCTCTGTAACATTCCTTGGAAAAAAGGCATCATCACTTGGTTTGTGAGGGGAAATGTCCAGCAGGCACTTAAGGATTCACAGTCTTGAGGGGATAAATGCCCAGCAGGCACGCATAGGCATTACGTTTTTTCTTTGGTCTGTTTTGGCATAGCATGTTTTAGCTAGCAGTTATACAGTTGTGAATATACAATGCCCTGCAGGGTCATTGCCCAGGCATTTGTTTACATTTTAAGGTTTGAGTAAGGGGTTTGATGTTTTTTATATATATTTTTGCCTTCTAAGGAAAAAAATGTCAATAGGCAAGCTTATAAGCATTTAGGTTCCTGAGTAGTAACTGCCCATGAGGCACTTTCAGTATTCAGGATCCTCGGAGAATGCCCAGGAGGCACTTATCAGCATTCAGGTCCTAAGGGTAAATGCCCAGGAGGCACTTATCAACATTCAGGTTCCTAAGGAGCAAATGCCCAGGAGGCACTTATCAGCACGGCCTATATTTGTTTTCACTAAATGCCAGGAGGCATTTAATCAGCCAGAAATTAACCATACACTGCCTATAAATGCCTCTCTTAAGATTGTTAGGGGCAGTCAGAACTTCCCCAATCCTACTCTTTTCTCCCAAGTCACTGATATATACTGCATAGAGTAAATACCTGAGGAATAAAAACCTTGTAAGGCCATATATATAAAACCTAATTTGAGAGGGCATGCTTGGTTCATTTTAACCACACTATGAACCGGGAATTACCGGAATGTACAACAATGGAATGATCACAATTTCATTCAATGTTTTATAACATAAGACACTTATGGAAACAATGAAAAGATTGTTACCTGAAATAATAGGCTCATTGGTATCTAATAGAAAAGTAACAATTGGCAAAATAAGGTTCAAAATGCGGCTTTCTTTTGTTGAGCATTTAATTTCCCTAGCATCAGGCCGTAACCAGGATTCTTGTTAGGGGAGGGCGGATTTTATTTTTTTTTTCAAAGTCATTCTTCCCCAAAATTGGCAAAAGGGTGGGGGGGGGGGAAGGAAAATTTGGGCAAAAGTGGACTTTTTTTTTTTAACAAAAAAACATAAAAACCCTATTTTTTGTCTCTTTTTGGTGTTTTCAGCTCTTTTTAGAGTTTTTTTTTTTGGCTTTTTGGAATTGGGGGTCGTCTGCCCCCACCGCCCTCGCCTGGTTTACGGGTCTGCCAGGCTACAAGTGCACCCTGCAAAATATAGGGGCTAAATATAGGGCCAAAAAAACAAGGAATATAGGGAAAACAAGGAAAATTAAGGGAATTATAGAATTGTATTATTGTACTTGGAATGGGGCACCTTTTCCAGTATCTCAGCAGCAATTTTAATTCATAAGAAAGGATATGTGCCAACAATTGAGCCACTCTGGCTGCATTGACTATATTACTATACAATATTCCCCTGTTGTGGTAATAAATGAGGGGGGAAAATTGTTTCTGACTGTGCACCTATTCCTATTTGAATTTGTTTTGAGGAATCCGGGTTCCTGACAGAGTGTAATATTTCAAGTATGACTCTATAAAGCCATGTCATTGAAGTAGTTGTGACCGTAATTTGATGTGGGACCCAATCACCATGATAGTCAAAGAGGTGTTTTGTTGTTTTGTGAAAAAAATTGCAATAAGTTTTCTGAAAGTTTTAAATAGTCATTTTGAGATATAGTGGAAACCTCACACTTTACGTTGGAAAGTGACATGTGCCTTCCTGATATCTTCTGCAACACAAATAGTTGTGTATTTTAGAAGTGGTAAAGCATCGTGCTAGTGCCCCTCTATCTTAACACTTATGTAACAACTATGGTCAATATTAGCACTTGAATCCATTGTACACCAATGTATCATTTTAACAAGAGTTGCATTTGGAGCAGTTTCTTCTAAAAACATGGTCAAAGATCACAGGGGTCATTTATAAAGGTCACCTGTTAACACCCCAGGAATTAGCCAGTGGTTCTTTGAGCAAATTGGTGGCAATTATAGATTTTACGAAAAAGGTGTCAAGGGTAAGTAGGGGTCATAAAGGTCAATTATACACACTGTAAATCTTGAGCCAGTGGTTCGTTTGAGTAGATTGAACATAATACCTGAGCATTTAAAAGTAAAATGCATTGACATTAACAAACAGGGTCAAAGCTCCATTAGGCTATTTGAGGTCAATCTGTGTCCAACCTGAATGAGTTTTGGGCTGGTTATTTTTTTTTAGCAAGTGTGATGGTCATAGCACTTAACTTGCACCAGAATGACATTACTAGTTTTAACAACATTAGTCAAAGGTCCCATAGGGGGTCTTTAGAGATTAACCTGTGTACACAACTGGCGAATTTTAGCCAGTGATTCTTTTCACAAAGTTATGAAGTTATCAGTCAATGTGTATAAGAGTGGACAAGGAGCTTGACAGATATTTTATATAGCAATAAAGGGGAATAAGAGTGGAAACACAAATAAATTTAACAGTGTGACCTTGACACTTTGCTTTGAACCTGCCAGATCTGCATCTCATACCCAAATGTTGTGTTAGGCAATCTGGTCCTTGGTGCAAGAGGTGTCATTTCCCTCAAAACGGCCTCAAAAAATCTTGAAAAAGGCCAAGATCTTCCGGGGCTGTGCCCATGAGCCCCCAAAAAAAAATCTTGAAAACAAAGATACATATTGTAAGCAAAATCCTTAGAAATGGGTACTTTTTTAACAATGACCCTTACGAATGGGCAAGGGTTTCAAGTCCAGCTGCCCACCCTCAACCAAATCAAAATTGAGTAGCCCCCTCCCATGGAGAAACAGGCAAATTGACTGCAATTGTGTGTGTACGGTTTACAACTCTGACTTCTGATCTAGCATCATTGTAAAGAATATTAAGCAGTGGTCTATGATTTCTGACATCAGATATTCTGTTTTTACTCCTAAACAACAGATTATTGGCATCAAACAAGTCATCAAAATTCAGAAAGTCTAAAGTAACAAAGGACTCTTGAAAGTTGACTTTTATACATTACAGCATCTAATTAAGATGGAAGGGATACCCAATTTTGTTAGTGCTTGTTTGAAAAGCTCCTTTGTTGTAATGAAAACATTAGACTCTGAAAGGCATACTTTTTATCAATTTTTATCAACCTTTAATTTCGGTGGAGAAAAAAAGATAGAGAAATATAGGGATTTGGGAAGTTTATAGGATTTTATAGGGAGAGGGTAAAAAAAATATAGGAAATATAGGAATTATAGGGCCGCTGTAGCCCTGATCTGCTACATGTAGCGATGACAGAGCTTGTGTTGTTAGCTTACCGATATTCTAATCTAGATCATTGTAGGAACAATCCTGGGTTCGGTTATGTATCGGTGTATTCTTTCACCACGTCTTAGTAAGTTAGATAGCCTGGTCTGTGAGTAGCACAAATAGAGGCTCTAAATCACCTTTGTGTGACCCGTGCTCATACGCATTAGCTGAAAGGGGGAACAATAATAGTTCTGAAAATTTGGGAGTTATCCAAGTGCTCAAATTCTAAGAAAAACATCAGGATTTATTAATTCAACTGAATGTGTAGTTTGATTTTTATTTATACTTATTTACAGGACTTGTCCAGATAAATTCCAGTATACACCTATGGAGCAAACTGGAATGGAGTGATATGCCTCCCATATGGGAATATGAATTAAACTGGATTACAGACATGGAATAAGGCATGGTCCGATCATGATCAATGCCTGTAAAACATGTGACAAAACTCTGGGACCAAAGATTTCAAGTAAATTGTAAATATCATTGATTTTTAGGTGCAGTGTATGCTTTCCTGCATGACAAAGTCAAAACTGTGTAACTTTAATAGTCAAATAATAGTATTGACCTTGAAAACTTGAAATAGCTGCCTTTTGCTATAAAAGTTGCCAAGATTGACACTTTAAAATCGCTATTAACAATATGACCTTGAATACCCCCCCCCCCCCCCCCCCAAAGTTTGTTGATCTTTAACGTTTTTGCTCCTGGTGTCCTCATTGAGGTAAGATGCTACAACATTTTTTAGGGCTTTGCCGAAAATGCCGACCGCGCTGGCAGACGGAGATAGTTGGGAGTTCCCAGACGCAATCCACAGATAAACCAGGAGGGAGTGGTCGTAAAATCGGCGATTATACACACATCGATGAACAACCCAGCCTGTCAAGGGGCTGCCCGAGTAAAGCCGTCACGCTCAAGTGAACGACTCCAATTATTGTATTAAGTGTATTAAACGTCGTTAAACTGATGGCGTACACGATCAATAAGCATGGCCCAGAAATGAAAACTCAGGGAAGTATTTTATTGATGTCGAAATCTAAAACCCTTTGATTACATCTTGTAACACTCAAGGAATTCATACAAAAAGAAAACTTCACACTTGCATCATTTTGTTAAATTATTCCTGCCAGCATTTTGTTCTATAATCATTAATTATCTTTACTATAGCTATACTCAATACTCTAGCGAACTTACCGTCGAAGACGATCGAGCATGGGGTTGTAAACAAAAAATTAAAGAATCCACAAGCAACTTTTCATTCCATTCTTTTCCATACCAACGTATTTCTAACTATTATAGGTTAGTCATGTTAAATATACTATTACATTTTAAAGCCCGATGACTGAGGATGAAGATTCAAGTCAAGTTCGCGGTTAGAGTTAAAGAGCAAGAACGAACGATTCCGGTGATGAGCAAACATGCTCACGCTATATCCCAACGTGTTTCCCCAAGTGTTAATAATGTGAAACTCAGCCGGAACTTAATCGCTATTATTAGAATGTTTGTTAGGTTTCACAAATACTGTTCAGTATGTCAACTATATCTACAACGTTATGTATATAGATGATATTAAATAGGGTAGCTAAATGCAAAATAATTGTTTTCATGACGATCAATTTGTAAAATATTACACATGCCCTGGGTGCATTAAAATTAAGGACTTGCAATGGCTATGTGAACGTTTCTTAGTGTGAAAGTAATGAAAAATCGCTCGAGTAGGGAACAAGGCTATCCAGTAAAATAATGATAAACGAGAAATAAGGGCAAATTGAAAAACAAATATGTTTCATGGCTATACGTTAATGTTATCTTTACTTACAACGTGAAGGTGTGGAAAATATATCCGTCGATCTGATTTTAAGCTGGGATTTGGCCAATTTCGACATTCATCACTATCCAAGGTGTTTTATTGTTAGTATAAATCAGAGGTCCTAAAAACCTGAAAAACACTCGATGTGATTTCCTAAATATCGGAGTGCACATTTGCTAAACATCGTGCATCTTGCTGCATCAAAAATACAGTTAAAAGGAAGAAGAGCAGAGGGTGAAAGGGTGAAAGAAAGACAGAGAGGGAGACCCACCCCCTCAGCTAGAAAGCAACACCATCCAATCCCTTAGTCCTCCCACTCCTAACCGCCTCTACTACACCCCGTATTTGACTTCTTCCAACCCATTATATTCCTCCAAACACGTACCACACTTTCATGTTTTACCCCTGTAACTCTCTCACTCTCTGTTCTCTCTGTTCTCCAGATCAACCTCATGGTCTTTATCAAAGACTTTAATCCTGGTTAAGTTCGCAGTTTAACTTCACCTCGTGTGTGTGTATGACTTCTCTTCAACTTCTCGTCAATGGGAACTTATCGGCTCAGTCGCCCTACTAGGCATGCATGGGCTTGAATGTCGCACCTGGTAATTGTCGACCTTGTGACATAAACGTTGACGCTAAATTTTGACACAGGTGCGGTCGAATCAATGTTGCTATAAAAATGTCATCGCTGCTCTAGCGTCAAGTGTTATTTTCACCCATAAGTTTTGTCCTATTACGCCTATACTGATTTTAAATTTTTCACGACTGGGGCGAACTTGATTTTTTAAAAAAAAATAGACACTAAGAAAAAAAACTGCCAAACTAGCCCCTCCCCCGCGTAATTGTAAAACACAGGGCTCCCCGTGGTGACGTAGTTAGGAAAATCTGTATTAGAACAATCCACGTCTACGCGTTGAGAAAATTCAAATTTTTTTTTCCCCCCCCCCCCGTTGGATTTGTTCTGAGAAGTATACTGCGATTATTATACAAAAAAATGGTAGAGAAAACCACGGATTTTGTCCAAAGCGCAAGGTTCTATTTACAACCATCATTTGCGTGTTGAAGTTTGCATGCTTTCTCATAGAAATTTACAGAATGGAATTTGTCACAGTAAGATTCGGAGGCTGGAACATTTCCTGGTGGTGTCTCTGCACGTGCCGCCACTGTATGATTAGGTGTTGGCCTAATGGATAACTTACGCCAAGTATGTCAAGTGGAGCTGAGTGGAATGTTGATCGGGATATCGGTCGTGAATGTTTGTCGCAAAAATACCTTGGAAATTTCATATGCAGTTTGTTCAAACGGACTTCTTTTTGATTTTATTTTTTATCCAAGTTACCAAGCAAAAACAGCTGTACCAGAGTACAGAACTACATTTTATTGTTCGTCGTAGGAACGAAAAATACCCCGACGCTACAAGCAATAGAGTAAACTCATGAGGAAAATGCACATTATAAGTAATAAACAAAAAAAATGTTGATATTATTTCTATTGGTGTTTCTTTGTGCTTTTTCGGTGTTTTAATTTTTTTGGGTTGGTTTCCGTGAGGTTTACTTGGGGTTTTTCAAGGTCTACAAATACGATGCAGTGGCTTTCCGACGGATTTGCATGATGTGATAAAGCCAAGAACGAGGGGCCAGAACTAATAAATATTGCTATTCATGGCTAAGTTTTATGTCGTGATAAGGCAAGTCCTTAGTACGGAAACGGTGAAAACAAATAGATAAACCATAATGATATACATCTTGATTTATTATATAGTAAATTAGTGGAAACTAATTGAAACAACGCATTTCGAGTGTAATGTATGGGGCCTTTTGTCCAACAAACTTGATCAAGTGGTTTGAAGTGGACCCAGGGAAGTGCGATTCGATCGATCGTTCTGACCTCGAAATGCTGACCAAAATTGATAACCCAGACCCCTCACACACATGCAATTACATTACTTTATTAAATGAAAAAAACATATGCATGTGATTTAATGTAATTCTGAAAAAAATATGAAATTTGTGAAGCAACCCGTGGCACGATCGGTAGGTTGAAATGCTTGACTTACATCGCAGTTCGCAATGTGCAATGAAAAACCATTTCTGCAGGGTTTTTGAAATCAGGTTTCAATCAGTCAAGTTACAATTGAACATACGCCTTAACCTTTTGAAGTCCTCATGCTCATCTTGAATATCTCCCGCATCAGAGTACAACTTGGAATTAGTATCGGAAACTGCATACAAGAAAACAGTCAAGTCAAGGTCAGTTCACGTAATTCATGTGTTGTCGCGGTTGCGGTTTGTAAATGGGGGAAGGTCACATAAGGTCACCAAGTTCACATGAGTCACCAACATGTGGGACACTACCACGACCCATTGTAATTAGTGTCATAAAAATAAAATGTGGTTATGTAGGTGGAAAGACTAGTGGGTAATTATATTAGGGTTAAAGTGGGACTGGACACATTTTCACAAAATAGGAACTGTCTTCCATTGTGCTCGCCAATGATAGTCCAGGCCATAGGAAAAACAGAGATATATAAAAAAAATAAAAAAGTAACATACTCCAAAACAGATAGGGCAAATGAAGAGGCTAAGACATCCAGGTCAAGGTAAATTTGTAGGGTAACTTTACGTTTGCCATAACTATATCAAAACAAAATGTCTAGTACTGAATATCATAGACTAATACTCATTGAATAAAACCACAAACAGTCACAGATCCAGTCAAACCCAGGTGCATGTGTGGGAACAACTTCAGCCTGTGTGGCGTTTGTGTTAAACACCATTCCATAGCTTGCGGAATAAATGTCGCCAGAGTCATGTAAAATTGTTCGGTTTAACTTACATGGCACTGATTGGTCCTTACCATTTCAGGTGAGGGCTAATGTAATGTACAAAGCTTACAACCATGCAAAATAACCATTTTGAAAAATCTTGAGGGTGCACGATTTTTCAAATGTGCCAGTGTCTCTTTAACATTTGGTCAAATATTTGACCACCAAACAGCTACACAGACACACTACTACCAAAATACATGTCGTGGTTCTCGAAACCGTTAAATCCCCCTGGCGGGAGCGGTTTACAAATTTTTAAATAAATCAGTGCAAATTACCCCATTAAACCCCAAAATCCCGTAAACCCCAACAACCCCTTAAACCCGGACAACCCCCTTTACCTACGGCAACCCACCGTAAACCCCAACAATCCCCCTTAAGCCCAGACAACCCCCCTTAAACCCGCGACAACGCCATGTGCAAAGTCCGCGCATGCATACTCACATGCGGCATACGCGCATGCATGTGTGCACGTCTGCGAACTGCATACGAATTATGTGCCACCAAACCCCTTAAACCCAACAACCCCCCTTAAACCACCAACAACCCCACTTAAACCCCAAAAACCCCCCTACACCTGGACAACCCCCCTATAACTCGTGCACCCACCTTAAACCACAACAAGCCCCTTAAGCCCAGACAACCCCCCTTAAACACGGACCACCACTTAAACCCCAACAATCCCCCTTAAGTCCAGACAACACCCCTTAAACCCGGACAACCCCCCTTAACACCAGAAACCACCTTAAACCCTTAAACAATCCCCATTAAACCAAAAAAACCCCCTTAAAGCTGGACAAACCCCTTAAACCCGGACAACCCCCTAAACCAGGACAACCCCCCTTAAACCTGGACAACCCCCCTTAACTCGTGCAACCACCTTAAACCACAACAAGGCCCCCTTAAGCCAGACAACCCCCCTTAAACCCGGCAACCCTTTAAACCGGGGACAACCACCTTAAAACCAACAATCCCCCTTAAGTCCAGCAACCCCATTAAACCCGGACAAACCCTTTAAACCCAGACAACCCACCTTAAAACACCAACAATCCCTTAAACCCAACACCCCTTAAAGCTGGACAACCACCATTAAACCCGGACAACCCCCCTTAAACCGGACAAACCCCCTTAAACCCGGGAACAAACCCCCATAACCCGGACAACCACCTTAAACCTAATCAGTGCGAGAGTACATGATTCCCCACCCCTCATCAAGTTTCATCAAAATCGGACTTATGGATCTTCAGATAGTTTGTTCACAAGTTTTTGGGTGAAAATACCCCAAATTTAGCCATAAATATGCAAATAGCATTTAATTAGCATATCATCCGCCCCAAACCTAATCAGAGCGAGAGTACATGATTCCCCACCCCACCAAGTTCATCAAAATCGGACGTATGGATCTTAAGGATAACTTTTTCACAAGCTTTTTTGGGTGAAAAATACCCAAAATAACTCATTAATTATGCAATTAGGGACTAATAGCATATGCCACGCCCATAATCTAATCAGATGAAGGGCATGGCCAGTACGATCCCACCCACCAAGTTACATCACCTAAACCGTATGGGTCTCATGTATCGCGTTCACAAGATGTGTTGGACGCGCCGGCTTGATGATAGCATAATCCCCTTCTGATTTTCAAGCAAGGGGCTAAAACAATACACACTACCAAAGCAAAAATGACATGCCTCATTGCAAAGTAAGGTGTAAATTGATGGGACACTCACATGATTTCTGTATGGTGACTGCATATACTTTGCCTCGTCTGTTGATGACATTCTCCTGCGCATTTCGTTCCTCTTTTTGGCCAGGTTCTATTTCTACCATTGCTGTACCAAAAAAAATTAGGTGTTTGAAGCACTCCCTGAAAACCATTTCTTTGCTTACAAGATATGATAAAGGGGACATTAAGTTAAAGGGCATTTCATGATCCAGCACCTCATTTTTAGTTTATGGTAACTATCCCTGAGAAAAGTTTATTTCCAAAATTTCAGTTGATTCTGATGTATAAATGCACAGGTGTTTGCATTATGCTGCCCGATAGGCCACTGTATTGTTATTTCTGCCCGTTTACGGGACAGAAAATACAAAATTACAAAGAACGGATAGAATTTGCATGTAAGATTATGCACACATTACTATACGTACAACAAACAGTTCAGATGATATAAAAATCTCATCTGTTCTTTTTTAAGGCAAGTCAGGGGGGCGAGGATGTGGATTCACAAAAGTTACCCCTTTAAATCAACTCGGATAAAAGCATTATAAAAAACATTAGAAAGTGGAGATGGACTGAATTGCCTGAAGTGTGATGGTAAAACTTTCTCATGAGGTCAATTTGCTATATTTCATTCTACAAGGCAATGATAAGTTAAACAATGGAGGAAACACAAAACACATGGTCAAATTGACCGAGTGATATAGTTTTTACTATTGCACAAATATACAGGCCAAGGGTGACCCAATAAAAACTATACCCAAAATGAAAGTGATTTTTTTCCACTTTTGTTTAATTTGATATCGGTGGATTTTATTTTATCATAAAGAATGGGTAATTGAGCATCTTGCCTGAAAAAATTGTTAATTTTGGTTGAGTGGTTCTCAAGATATGGTCCACTGAACAATAAGCCATCAAAACAGACTTGTCAATGGAGCATCATTTTTCTTAGGCATGGAAATCCCCAATGCCCAAATCAAGCAGATCGTGTCTTACCCCCTACATCCCCCCAAACGTGGGGAGAAGTGAATTTTTGTGGGGTAAAACATCAACCATTTTGTGATTTTAACAAAATGTTGTTATTTTTGGTCCCAAATATCAGATTTTTGCAATTTTATTTCTTCTAGCCGGGGGTGGGGGTGGGGGGGGGGGAGAAGAAAAGCAACCTTTTGCTCAAGCAACCCTTCCTTTAAGAATTATTGCCAACAAATTTGATAATAATAAACTATTAAACTATCAACTCAAGTGGAAGGAAGATATGAAATTTAAAGTTTGCAAATGGACTGCATTTGACTACTAGATAACATTTACACCACAGAATAAAAAAAATGGTTTTCAAACAAGAAGTGCTTTTTAAAAAGCAAGGTGAATGCGAAACCCAGCAGGGACTGCCTAGTACATGTATATTTGATCTACTCTAGAAGTTTGTATCTCTTGTAAATTTGTAATCTGTATCTCTGTACACAAACGGAAACTATAATACTATGGCCTTAGGGGCAGCGTGATAACAATACTCGCTCGTAACAGAAATCCACTGAATTAAATTGTCACAAAAAAAAAGAAAGTGCTAGGATCGCAAAATGCACATTAGACCACTGTCATGCAGTGTACCACATCCCCAGAAGAATAAAAACATGTATATTTACAGACTGCAAACACCAACAATTTGATGTGGTCCCATGACCCATATGAAATCTCGCCCACAGCATATTATTTACTATTATTCATCCAATCTGGGATTTCTTGGCCGACCCAATAATAATTTTGACATTGCCTTTGGTTTAACACATAACCACAAACCTTGACGGAAACTTCTAAATGTGTAACATATTTATCAAGCAATATTTTCTCATTTCAAATCTGATGGAGATAGAGAGTTAACTCTGCCATAATAATAATTTTTTTAAATTTATTTATTTAGTTGCATGGATAACAGTAAATAATGTGCACCAAACAAGTTCATGGGACCTCCCATAGTCAGACCGCATCAAATTGCCAAGTATGGGCTTGCAGTGTGCAGTTTGCTGTACCTGCTTTGAATCATTTTAGCATTTGCCATTTGGCTACCATCTCATTATGCATTTGGAAAAGGCACAACCCGTACCCTCCAAAATTTTACTCAAATTGCTCTCATATTGCCTTCAAGGCAGTTTGATATTTTCTAATCTAAAAACACTGCAAGTAAACTAGTATCATCCCCCTGGCAAGATGGCAGTCTGGAACATGAACTCAGATGACCTTTGACAGTGGTCCATGACCTTTGACATCATCCACATATGAAGGAACCCCTATTGCACCTTAACGCCAAGTCTGTAATAAAATTGGATTGATTCAGTCCAAATTTATTGGTCGAGCTATGAGTTACAAAATATTGGGCGAGATGCAGTCGAGCCCAATATTTTAAAACTCATAGCAAGACCAATAAATATTGGGCGCAAATCATCCAATTTTATCATCATCATGCGTAGGATCCGATATTATCGCGTATCGGACACCTCAAAGCATGATAATGCTTTAAATCGGACTTCAACTTTTTTGAAGACGACCTGAAAAACGAAAACCTAACCAAACTGGAACATATACATATGGACATGCACGCTCTCGCAAAATCTCCCTAATGCTTTTAGCAAGGGTGATAAAAATGAAGCAAATTACCTCTGTGTCAATGTCAGCAATAGATTTCATATCAGCTTCACATTCATCACCAACAATGACCTTTGAACTTTCTATTCCTTCTGGTGAAGAACGTTCCCCTATTGGTGTTGATCCACCCGACAAACTTTCTTTCAAGTCTGCTCCAACTCCGGATGTGTCACTTGCTTCTTCTTCAGCTGTTTGTACATCATCAGTGCATGACCCTTGACCTAGAACTGACCCATGACCTGAAGATGAATGATCACTTTCCAATGGCTCTGCGGCAAGAGCTGACGGTGCAAGGGCAGTGTTTGTTAGCAAAAGATTGGTGTAACCTGGATCGTCCATAGACAGGTTGGACACTAAAGAATCTTCTAGAGATGTTTCAAATTGCACTTGTGATAACTGATTGGATGAAGGCTCTGCCTCTGCTGGTACACCATCTAATGAACTCAAAGTGTATTCAATGGTCATTTCATAGTCTAGACTGCTGGGTTTTGGCAAGCGTGACACTTTCTTGCAAAGGTCATCAGTCTCTTTATTTGGATGAGTTGTAGGTGGGTTTGATTGCACTGTATTTTGGGGAAGCACACTTGGATGCTTCTCTTCAACCTGCTCAAGCAATGTTTGATCCTCTTCAACATCAGCCTTCACTCCTGCATCCTGGTTAATGCCAATGTTAGAGTCTGACCCACTAGCATCACACTGGCCAGCGTCGGATTCAACAAGCTCTCCATCTGGACCATTGTTAATACTTTCTTGTGGCAGAGGAGAGCTGGTTCCATTTTGGTTTTCTGAGCTGTCCAGTTGAAAGGAGCCATCTGTCGAGTTAGCAAATGGCACAGGCTCAGGATCACTTGCAGTCTGTTCCACATTGGCAACTTTCTCTGCATCTGGCAGTGAAGAATTTGATTCATATTCTGTACCTGGGTTGCCAGAATTTTGTAATGACAAGTCCAAAACAGAACTTTTATCTGATGTGCCTTGGGATGAAAACGAGCTGCTCTTGGATCGTCCGTCCTCGTCAAACTCAAGACTTGCAGTATCTTCTTCTAGTGTCAAACTTAATGCTGCCCCACTCCCACATACTGGAGTGTTGCCTTGACTTAAAGATGCCCTTTCTTCTTCTTCTTTCCTCTCCTTCCTTTCTTTCCTTTCAATCTGATAACCAGCAATTCTTCTTGATTCACGTCTTCCCCATCATCTTGTGCACGAGGCGAGATGTTGATAACCGCTCAATTCTTGAAGTAGTCACAAGAGATGCTGGTCGGATTGCCTTCTGACCGATGTCTTGGGTTTGTGAATATGCAGCAGGTATGTCACTGTTTGATCTTTTGAGAGGTCCAACAGAATGTATTTCCTCTGTCAAGGCCTGCAGTACTGCAATTTGGTCACCATCAGCTAGAATATGGGGCGAGGAATGGCGCTTTTCTTGAGTAGTCCAGGTTTCTCTGAAATCATCTGGAGAACTCATCCACGGGAATTTTGTTACCTCACCAGGATCACCTGAAAAAGACATATGAAAATATAAACAATTTAAATGAAATACAAATTGCAGTGTTGTTTGCTCTCCTTTCAGCTCAACCCACTTAACTGGGTCTAACTCGCCATTGAGTGCTACAAGGTCTTAAGTGCAATACCTGCTGTGTGATACATCTCTGCACTGCCATGTATTATGACGACTCATTTTATCTTTCCTGAGTCAGTGTTTCTGAAAATGGTTCTTCAAGCAACACACTCACCTGCAGAACCATTTCAAGAGCCACTCACCAAAGACTTGGCCATGATAGTATGTTTGATGCGAATTCCTGAAAATGGCAGCTATTGCACTTATTGCACTCGCATAATGAACCGTCTACAACTGGTTTTACTAGTTTTTTATATGGAAATTGACACTTTCAGCAGTACTGCCCCATATATACTAAGCCATCGCAGGAGGCCAGAGCGTATTTTTTTTATGACATCACTTCCGTCGCTTAATTGGGAAAGCGACTGCCGATATCTAATCGATAAGTCGCTAGCATGCCCAAGCAACTTGATGCAAGCCAGTTGACTTGAATTCAACTCAATCGCTCCAATGCTACCAGCGATACTGACACTGGAAGCGATTGATAAAACGCTACAAGCGTTTTATCACTAGCGATTTTTACAGTCGGACGCTGCGACAGCTAGTATATCATGGGCATAAGGGACTTGCATACACACAAGAACCTACCTGGTGTACTAATCAAAGAGATTTCATCAATATCCGCGATCGTCCCCGATGCAACAGAGCCGCTATCGTCACAGCTGTGAACAGATACCCGATCTTCGTTGTCTCCATCTAGGCTGGCTGAACGAGGAATGTGACTCACTAGATCAAAGTAGGCTATATTCTGTGAGGAAATGCAAAAAGAAGAATATTGTATTCCATATTTTATGCAATATATGTGACACAGAAGAGAAGTAAGAATAAAAATTATATTACTGGAGTAAAATGGGCAATCCTATTTGAAATCCATACCCTAGTCTTTGTCCTATGCCACCTCAAAATTATGTCCACAACAATATAACGAAAGGTCTGTGGCGAGGGCAAAACTGGAGGCCTAGTGGAATGAGGCTTCTTTGTGCAAATAGGCATACTTCTGTGCAAATACAATGTCATCAAAAGGGGGAGATGTTCATACTCAATAACTGCAAGACGTGCAAATATTATCTGTCCACTAACGCTTTTTTAACACAACAATGCAAATGTACCGCCAATAACATAAAACAATGCCTCCAGACTGCAGTAGATCACTAGGCAGTGGTGGCTGAGAAATCCAAAATTTGACGTCCTCATTGGTTATCATGTAAATACGAAATCTTGATGAAAAAATCTAATTTTTTGATAATTTATAAAGAAATATTTTCTTGTTTCAAAACCATTGTAGCTGAATAATCAACTCCACTGTAAGGATATTTCTGATTTTTTTTAGTATGATATGGATGAGGACAAGGGTCGTATGGGGGTCACCCAGGACTGACCGCAGCAAGGCACCTAAATCGGTTTGTGGTTTGCATCTGTATGGTCGTAATCTATTTTATTGTTTTGGTGAGTGGCTATATTCGCTGTAGAAGTGCCACGTAATAGTATTAGTTATCCCGTTTGTTCACGCAATACGGAAAAATATCTATGGTTTGTTCCAATATCACATGAGGCGATAGCCGAATGTGATATTGGAAACAACCATAGATATTTTTCCGTATTGTGTGAGAACAAACAGGGGGTAAAGCATTTATCATTTAGTAGACATTGAAGTGGTAAGCCTATAAAGTTGATTAAATTTTATTGAAATCTGGATTAGCACAGCTACACTACAATCTCAGACTGAGTAGGCCACCCTACCCTAGTCTAGGGCGTTTCTAACGGCAGCCCCTACAATGTACAAATCAAAAAGATGGACTAACTGCACAGTACACAAACTCAGTCATCCATTGTCCTGATACCCATACAACTTGTTTTCCCTCCCCAATTCCCAACAAGACAGTCCTAGACCAAGATGTCATGGCCACAGTGATTCAGTAGTAGTCTTGCCTATGCAGTACACTGTCACAGAGTCAGTGAGAGTTGAATTCTGCAGGGTAGCATGGCACTGTAGCTAAGGAAAACACACTAACTTACCTCTTTGAAAGACATCACAAAGGTCACTAGTCCTCCAAAACACAGGGGAACTTAATTTTTTTGTACATAAAGAATGTAGGGAAAATGTATCAAGTAGAAATATTTGTTTGGGATTGCCAGCAGCAGTCACACCATTGTGTTGAACCAAAAAGACCATCTTGGATTGTGCACTTCAGAGGGTGCTGGACCAAAACAGTCTCTTCCACAGATGCGCAAGATCATTACATCTATAGATGCATGTAAAGTAGGGGGACTTGATACTTGGTGTAAGCATTATGTAATACGGGCTCATATCCAGTGAGTAATGAAAAATTACTCTGGTAATACGAGAAAATATTAATTGGGACATTAAGCAATCAGCATTCACCATTCATGTCTACTAAATGATAAGATTTGTTACCCCAGCAATCGGTCCAAACAAATCACATGGCTTATAGCACGGGGAATTCAAAGCTTTCATTGTATAGCATGTGCCCTGTAAATTGCTTGGACCGATTGCTGGGGAAACAGATCCTATTACATGGCACTTCTACAGCGAATTGAAAGGGTTTTGACCACCATCGTCTGAGTATCAACATTTGGTTGACCGTAATGCATACACACAGTGCCTTCATAAGGGCAATTTCATTGATATCATCTTAATTGTCCAATCAGTTCTCAGGATAGTTATGGAAGATTTATCATGGAAAATAAAGGAAAAACAAAACACAAAATCAATCCTGTGATTATAATCCTGTGATTATTGATTGATGAACATTATTACGTCTATGAGCTGAATATTTTAATGGAGTAGTTTTATACAATCAGTCTTCTAGTTAAATTGTTAAATATATTGATTCCATACTTACTAGTTGAAGGTCAAAGGTGACAAAGTCTAGGCCTGATACGAGAGTCTGCAACAAAACCAGTCTCTCCCTATCTCGCATGAGGCCATGTCTGAAGAAAAAAAATCAGTAAATGTCTAATTTGAACAAACACAATGGTAACTATACACATCTCATTTAGCCTCAAAACTTATGTGAAGTGGTGGTTTTCATGATTGCTCTACTGGTGACACATTTCGCATTATTTAAACTTATGTAATATGACACCCACTTAAAGACACAACCACTTAAAGTGTCCATAAAGACACCATCAATAAAGTAATACCACTGGCATAATCCCAACACCCTATCTACTCTGGGCCTAAATGCCCAGCAGGCACTAACAGGCAAATATAAGCTGCCCAATAGGCATAATAGGCAAAGATAAGCTGCCCAGTAGGCACTAACAGGGAAATATAAGCTGCCAAAGTAGGCACTAACAGGCAAATATAAGCTGCCTAGTAGGCAAGAACAGGCCAAATTATACTCACCAAGGTTTTGAGATTGTTCTATTTTATACATGTTATACAATTACGAATGAGCCAACTAGTGCATTTTTGTGTTCAAAAAGGCCTGTAGACACCACTATTGCCACAATAAAAATTCGGTACGGCCATGCCTTGTAGCGGTCCCATGCTAGCAACGGTACGCCCAACCATATGACGTCACTGACGTCCAGAATCCTTGCTCATTTTTGTACACCTTCCCAAGGCTCCACTTGCGGGGAAGGCCAGGAGATGAGGGTTACTAGTTGGATTCATTCGTAAGTATACATGATATAAAATGAACAATCTCACAAACGTGGGAGTAATTCTATTATCCATTATATACATTACGAAATGATTAACTAGTGCCTGACTGCCCACATGGTCGCTAGGTGGGAAGTGGAGCCGGGGTATAGTCTCAGTTGGAGCGGGGGGGTTTATCGCCAGTTGTGAAGTTTTAATGGAAGTGAACTTAATTTTTGCCCAATTTACGCCATAATATATAAAAACATGATAACCTGTTAACATCGGCACTCTGTATCAAAGCACTAAAGTTATAATAAAACCGGCCCTCCTCACCTTATGGCATATTATAAGGATGCATGGCATCCCTCTTACTCTGACTGACGTTTGACTGACAGGGATGGTTTTGGCCACGATTGGTTACTTGTTTAAGGCAGTATTCATATCAATATTCTGAAACGTTGTAGGCGTCTCAATCCTGCGATTCTTATATCGTATGTTAAATCCTAAGTGAAAAGCCCAAGATGTGCCTGATTCTAATTCATGAGCATGCGGGTTAAAGGCGATCTGTTATGTCAGTGACGAGGCTTTCACTTAAAAGCTCAGAGATGAGGGAAGTGTCCCAGCGTGAAAAAGTTGCTTGTTGCAGGGTTGTAAGGTTTAGTTGTAGTGATGAAGATGTGGTCAGATATTGAGGAATCCATACATTCCTTAAGGAGGCAGTAAGGTGGTAATATGTCGGAGAGCTCTGACTGCACACCCGCATTATATCCAGGATCAGTAGGCATTTCTGGAAGCTCTGGAAGAAACTATAGGCTGAGGAGCATAATGAGTGTCTGTGTTTGGGCCTGAACCAGCACGAGGAATGAAGTAGCAGTGACATAGGGAGAATCGAGGTCTCTCATTTACTTTTTGTCGGTAGATAATGCATGGATTTCGGAACATCTTCTTGTAGAGGCAGCCATCAGAAGGAATGCTGTTTTCTAGTCAAATCGAGAAGAGTGGCTTTGCCATGTTTCAAACGGTTCGTCGGCGAGTACTGACCGGGAAGGTTAAAGTTATACAACGCGGATTTAGCTTATACTGTACCACATTATCGTTATGCGACTTGGTACGGTGGAATTCACTCGGCTTGACAAACTTCACTGAAAATGTAAACACGTTCACTCGGCCATTTTGTTAGCAGTGATTTACTATGGTGAAGGTCAAGGTTAAAAGCAGCTCAACTACAGAGACGAGCTGTGTGTAGTGACTGGTAAACATGAAGCAGACGACGCTCTACGCGCTTGCAGCTAATAGCAAAATACACTACATTAGCACGTCTCCAATAGAGGCAGGGGGAATGGGATACTTGTTGTGTTTTTTTTGCACTGGACGTTGAAGCGTCGAAGTGACTATAGAAAAATAGTGGAGGTTGGCTTCCTTCTTGCCGCCCGCCGCCAGGGCGGCAGCTTCTTCTGAAAAAACCTTTGCGTTGTGGAAGGCGGCTTGAGAAGAGAGGCCACAACAGACAAGTGTAGAGATTTAACCTTTGAAGCGGCACCCATCTTTTGTTTCTTCCGTCCACCAACCGATTTTGCCTTAAAGGAATCAGTCTTCGATGGTCTTCCAACAAGCTGACAAGTCTTAAAAACCAAACCTAACGTGGCCAAAACGGGGCTACAAGCAGATCTTACTTGACCATGATGCTGTAACTTTGTTAGTACCTTCGCCAGAAAAGTTAACGGTAAAGACGTATGCAATCGGGTTCTCCAAACTTATGTAAAGCAGTATCTCACCCAGGCTTTCTCGTCCGTAGAACGGGCAGGAATGTTGGGAGCTGGTTAATTCTTGTTATTTGCAAAAACAGATCTACTTGGGGGACTGTAAATCTTTGAAAAAGCAATCTGCATTACCACGGCTGTGTGAGAGCACACCCACAGTTGATACCAAATAAGCTTTCATATTGGCTGATTTTCCTAGAAAAAACTGTTTCTAGACAGTTGATAACTATCGGTAGATGTTCCACCTTGAGGGTAGGTGAATGATACTGGCAACAAGTGAGGAGGCGGATGGTTGCAATGCACATGAGGAAACTATTGGTTGTTCTATTGGTGGTTAATATAGGCAACTACAGTGGAATGGTATGATTGATTTTCACTGACTTCCAGAAACCATCTGTTTGAATCTATTAAGAGCGTGTTAGACCGCTAGCAACTCTATTCAATAAAACATGGAGATTTCCTTATTATCTTCGACCATACTACCCTGTATTGTGGGATCTCATGCATGATCCCAACCTATCTTTGAAGTATCATCATGGAACAACTCGATGAGGTATCTCGTGGAACCTCTATCCCACCATAAGATTATGTGTTGCAGTAACCATCGTAGATGATACACGATCTTTGACTTAATGGAACTAGACGAACGTGTAGATCGTGGCGTTAGTCTCAGTAGTAATCCCGAAGGTGTAACTGGAGCAGTCCCATTCACAACTGCAGAAGGGTAGGTCACTAAGCTTGCAGCATTCCCTAAGCAGCGAGCCTAGATGAGCAGAGATAAATTCTCTTCAAATGGAAAGATCTATCTCACAGTATTCGTGATTCTCTCTTTTGTTGTAGAGAAAAACTTTGGGTTTTCTTCTTCAAGTGTGCCAGAATTGCTGTGCGGCTAAAACTTCCGGCTATCTGACTTGAGATGAGATTAGATTTCTTTGGTTTATCAAAAACCAGCTCTTTCACGTCTTCATACCAAAGTAACTGACTCTCAGACTTCCCCGATTAGCTTGAAGTTACAAACAACCAATCATCGATATAGATAAATATTTGGATACCCCTCCTTCGAATTCTCAGATGTTCTGCCACGGTCTTCACTAGTCTTGTAAAGGTAAGGAGATGCATTAGAAAGTCCGAATGCCAGAGCTTGAAATAGGTAAGACTGGTTGCCTAAACTGAGCGAGCTACCTTTGGATGAGGAAAAAAACTGGAACATGAAGGTAGACGTCTTTTTAAAATCCAATGTCGCACCAAACTAGTCCTTCTTCAACTCTTTGATGACAGCTGAAAGAGCACCCAATCTGCAAAGCTTCGGACGAAGGTATATCTGTTTCAGCAGCGTAGATATTTTGAACGGTCTGAGGTCTCCTGTTTTCTTCAATGGTAGGAAGAAAAACAAAAAATCCTTGCATATACTTTCTTGTTTTGGAAAAATAACATTTTGGCCCTCCTTGCTCCTCATTCCAAAATCAATTCTAATGGACAGTTTCGGTTAGTTCCCTAGAAGAACCGCCTTCGACAATCACCTAAAAACGACCGGTGGATTTGTCATGGTCTTGTCTTTGCGTAAGATTGACTCATCAGACTTCATCTTATCCCAGCCTTGTCTGGGAACCATAGGAGCTGAGAGAATTCAAAATCTTCCTCACATGAAACGAAGACTCAGGAATCCATATGAGAAGGGGAGTCTTCAAAAATAGCAGAAAGCACATTTCACACCTCGATGACACCGAAAACGCGTCCAAAAGGGCGTGCCGCAACATTGGGAGATAGTTACTGTAGGTCTTCCGAAATCTTCCTCAGGAAACTAGTTCCAGCAATCTGAGTAAGGAGCTCATAAATCTGGGAAATCTATCAATTCTCGTAACCCTCCATCCAAATCACAGAGCCTCTACCCAAGCTATCCCCAGTGCGCTCTAGATTGGGAAGTGGGTGCCTTGATTAGAAATGTGTCCAATGAGCGGAGTAGAATCACGTATTGGTTGAGTACCGTAATGATCTTAACTTGGACTGTATCACTAGGGTGGAAAGCTGACTCGAGGATGGTTCTTGTTACATGAATCACTTTGTCAGATCATGAGAGGATAGATCCCCTATCAACATTATCAGACGTAACAACTTCAGGATTCTGTACACCATGGTGTGAAACAGACTTCCCTTATTCACAGGTTATAGATTTTCTTAACTCTAGACTTGTAGGAATCATCCTCTTTAGGCCTGGAAACATCATAATGACTGCCAGTTCGTTCAATGCGATCTTTACTGGAGGAATCATAATCAGAGGCAATGTCATCTATACTAGAGGAACGTTTCTAAGTTGAAAACGTTGAGGAGGAAGCCCACTGTTTTTCTTGGTCTACATGATCAGCACTTGGTCTAATAGTCTTATGATAAGAATCTCCACTATGTCTTTAACCCGAAGAATCCTTCTGATCATAGAACTTGATCCTAGACGTGAAGAACCACCTGAAGGAGCCTCTAGATCTTCGATAGTCAGGGCTAGGAGAATCTTAATGATTATCTTCAACTACTTGTGTGAGACTTTAGTAGGCGTAAGAGGAAGAAAGTATTCTAAACTAGAGCTATCCCCTGTTCCGGAGAACATCGGCAGGATGACTGGAAGACGCTCTTTGAAAAGACGATATCTATCATTATGGTCTAAATTCGCACTCTCTCAGTAGATCGTCATCTACGGAGACTAGGTGAGAAAATTCCCGGAATTTTCAGAGGCGTAAAACTTTTCCCCATGGAAATTTTTGGGAATTAACAGGAATTTAATGGGAATTTCTGAAATTTTCGGGAATATTTGGGAATTTTCAAAATCTTTTTTTTGAACACTGATACAAAAATAAGTCCTTTTGTCAGATCAGCTATACTCGTGAATGTCTATCATAAGAACATACTAGCAAAAACAACCATGTTTTAAACAACTGAGAAATGAAAACCAGCAACTCTTTAACAAAAACAATACATGTTTGGGTTTCAGTTTGGTAATTTTATATGCCTCCTATCACTGACTGGTCTTGTAGTTTGTAATTTCGTAAACCACCCATAGTGAGAACTTAAAATCAACTTTAACTGTACTTATATTGTTTTTTGACTGCTTCCTAGAAACAGGCATGACATTTTCGGTTTTGGAAATACAGCCCTCCAGGTAATTTCAAATTTTTTTTAAATCTAAATTCCAACAAATTTTTTTATTATTGTCTTCGCCCACATCACATACTGTCTTATCTGACGAAATGCAGTTTTTTCGAGAAAATCGCCATTGAAATTCTACTGGGGAGATTTCATGTTTGAATTTTACTATGGCCTTAAACTGACAATTTTCTTTTTAATTTTTGCATTATGAAGAAAACATTCTGAAGTTTTAAGTTTTAACCACTGCTGATTTGAAGTTCAATGTAATTTGAAGTATAAATGGGTAGCCCAATTTGCGGACACCCACTGCAGTCTGCTCCCAGTTGAATCAGCAGCCTTGACGGAAAAAGTACAGTATCACAATTGTGCACGTTATTCCATCAAGGCTGCTTAATTCAAATGGGAGCATCCTGCAAGTGGGTTTGCAATTGTGGCTACCGATATAAAGCTACAAATTCTAATCACATGTGAAACGCAAAAAAGCGTATTTTAACATACGACGTTAATTTCACTGTTATATTCAATTCATTCAGATAGATCTCTTGTGAAACACGGAATGTTCCGCACGAGCAGATAAAACGCACATAGATCTGTATGTGGAAAAAAGCGTAAACCTCTTGTTTTTAATTTTAAGGATTTATTTTTGTTTTTTGCTGTTTTGAAATTACTTGTAAATGAAACAAGACAGTATGTGAAAATCGGGATATGCAGATTTGAGCTTATTGATCACAAATTTTAATTCATATCTCACTAATTAGGTCCCTTTCAAGATTGTAACTTGTGCAATGTTAGACAATACCATTATAAGTACATGGCAAATACTCTCAAAAAAGTAAAAAATGGTCAGATAAGCCAGTATGTGATGTGGTTGGGCACAATTTGTAACCCTTGTTTGGGTGTGAGTTTATATGTGCATAATGATCAACCCAAAATGCATCTGAACAGGCTAAAAATAAATAAATTTTGAAATTTTGGATTTCTCTCCAGAATCACAATCAGTCATGCAAATGTGTTTGTATTTATTTAATCTTGTTTGTGTAGTTTGTCTAATTATACTTGAATTCCTGTTCCTGTTGCAACTGGTTTGTAACCCATATCTTGTCAAGTGTATTGCTTGCAAAGTATCAAGCAATGTAATGATTAAAGGTACTGTAATACAATGCTATTAAAAACAATGACAATTAAATCAGCCTTCCTCCAGATCCAAAGAAAAGTGGCATTAATATATTTTACAAGCAGAGACTAATTAGAAATGTTTAACAGTTACTAAATTTTTTTGAATATTCATATGTTTATTTTAGAATGGATATCTTTGTGATGATCAGTATCATAAAATTGGAAAATTTAATGACATTGAAAAAATGACCTTAACTCATTAGTTTTAACGAACTCAAATTTTTTTTGCAGTAAGTACTATCATTATTACCTTTAGGACATGTTTTCAATGATTGCATCAAAAGCGCGCCTACCTTTTAATGGCAAGGCGCCCTCATAGCTGAATTGACCAAAATCGCCACATTTTTTTATTATTACGAAAGCGGTAGATCTGTCACTGCTGGACATTTACAAATGGATTCTTTGACCTCAAATCCATATTTTTAGACACCAACCTGTGCTAAAATGGTCCATATAATAATATACAGTAATTGACAATTTATCAATTTCATTTCAGACCCCCGCCCCCCTTAACATTGCGTTGTGGGCGTGTCACCTTCTCATTTGTTGACCGATTTTGACAAAATTGGGTGTCAAAATGCTCAGGGGATCAATCTACACTCAAATAAGAGTGAGGACAAAATGGATCTGAATATCATCATTTTTCTCCCCTGTATACCCCAACTCTATTATTAATGTGAAAAATATGTGCAGGGGTGTTTTTCTTCTTGATTTATGTCCCCCGGAGTCGGGTAATAACAGCCGCCACTAGTTATGATCAAGAGGTTCTATATAGATAGAGAGGCAAAAAGTTACGTAATCTTTTAAGAAATTCATCGTCTCGCATGTTTTTGCCGACCACAAAGAAAACCCTAGAGTACCAACAATAAAAGCAATGCTGCCTCCGCTTCTTCCACATACTGTGGGTGCCGTTTGCATATACCTAATCGGTAGTGATACAAATTTGGATGTATGTGTTAGAGTTGTCCAGGTGTAATAAGAGTGGCCCTGGATCATTGTTCTCAGATACTCTTTTTTTACTCATAATCAGCGCAATTAGGTGAACAGATGTATCCATTGAGGCGGTTTATTTAAAATCAATACACTGACGTGTCATGTCATTCGTTGTGTGGGCCATGGTAGGACAAAATTTACCACCCAAATAGCACCCAACATCCCAACCACTGATATTTTGCCGGATTGTTGTATGAATGACATTTTGTGTATACAAGCACCCAAACTAATATTATTCCGTGCCAACTATTCAAAATGTCAGCGCCCAGCACGTACACTGTTTTGAATTGGCTTCACCCCCTTGGTTATGATCATTGTACACAATACACAAAGTGTCATTACATCTCTTTGTTGGGTGCCGTCAAAATATTACTCGGCATTCTTTACCCCAGCTATTGGCAATTTTAGGTAATTTAACAAACATGCCTCCTACCGGCGGCCATCTTGGAACTTAAATGTTTAGCCCACGTCAGGAAGGTAGAACTTTTATTTTTTGTTTATCCTTGGATAAATTTCCTATCTATAATGAAAATACAAAGGCAGGTTTTCATAAAACATGGTGGCTATTTTGAATAGGCCAGTACGACAGCGAATGAGTCAACTTTATCGGGGCGGACAACATACCTAATCCTAGTCGGACGGGGGGGTCGGACACCCCTTCAAGGTGATATATTTGAAAATTATCACTCCAGGTGGGTTGCAACAAACTCCAATTTTAAGGCCCGTTACGAAACTGGCTCATGGACGATAATCACGCATTTTGGGAAATTTTCCACCACATAGAGTCAGTGATCCACAAAATACTATTCTTAAGCACATTAAAAGCCTGACTTTTACTTTTACGCTCACTTTAACCCACAAGCATTAGTACTTTGGGAATTTTTAGACATGATCATGAAAATGTTCTTGTGGATTCTTAACCTTTGGGAACACTTTTTATCCAAGTATTGACATGTGTTTAGTACAGTTCAGTAAAGGCACATTGGCAATACATCATGGATTTGATTCAAAACACGCTCTGGGTCTGATAAACCAATTATATCATAACATACTTTTTAAGAATAGGTCTGATTTTTAGAAAACCCCGAACGGCGCGCAAAGATCAGAAAATCAAATTCAGAAAACCAAAGTCTATGGATGTGCCGATGGGGAAATCACAACTTAATCTACATTGGTGGAAGGAGCAATTATTTGTTCCTATTTTGCTCCATCACCAATCTTGCCTGTCAATTGGCATGTACTATCAACAACGTTTTGTACTGCATGATTTGCTGAAGAGCCATTTTTTATGGTGATAAGTTTTACTTGTAATTTTAACAACAACACCTTTTAAAAAATGCATCAGAGGAGTCCCCATGTGGGACCCGGATTTCATTTTTGCACACCATGTTTTAAACGCCAACTATTTTTTTGCTCAGTTTTATGCAATTAGGCCTAAAATTCAGTTGTTTGCTCAAAATTCAAATCGGCCATGGCGTTTTTATATACTAATTAGCATAAATAACATTTTTGGTGGCACTATTCAAAATTTGTTTTTTGCACCTTAAATCATACTGGGTAACTTTTTCAATTTTTATTCAGCAAATGTAATTGTATTTAAAATTTCCCCTTCTATTATAGGCCAAATTTTATGGAAAAAGTCCCTTCTGGAAAGTGATTTTTCATTTTTTTTGGGGGGGGGGGAGAGAATTTTTGACATCGCGTCATAAAAATTGATATGTTGGACCGCCATTTTGAATCTGTCATAACACCAATTTTCCATTTTCCTGTTATAGTGGTTGTATTGATGTACCCCCATCAATAACCAGAGTTTGTGGTGAAAAAAGTTCAAAGGCACAGTGATTTTGCTAGCGTGGGTCCACTGGGACGCCCCTCTATGCACCAACGGGAATGCAGAAACCTTAGTGTTATATTTCGAGAGTATTCACTCTACCTTGTGGTTTGTGGAGTAAATGTTGGTCTCCACTCCATGTCTATACCAACTGTCAACAACCGGGCTGCAAACAAAATGACTATGAGACACTAAAATTGGATAACAAATACCTGAAAAACAAAGTTAACATCCTGAACTTAACAGGGTTTTGAGTTTTTTCTGTGTGCGAACAAGCATGATTGTGTCCGTCACAAATTACTTTTGAATAATCGTCTAACAACAATGCCTTATACAGCACATTTTAAGCAGAAAAAACTTAACTGAAAGCCCACCACCCTTTAAAGTGTAAATACAATTTTATCCTCTCTCTCTATTTCACAGTTATTCATGTATATATTCACAAGGATGATGCATAAGAATCAAAACTCTGGGGTGTGTTTTATTGCTGTTAAACACCATTTCCACTATCTAAATAAAATGTGACCTGCGCCCATGAAACCCGGACAAAGTAGGAAATTTTTCATGTAAGATAGGTACAGATTGTAAATGACTGATAAAACAAGCTTAAATTAAAATGATGTGTTCACATGCACACATTGCACTTCCTTTTGTCCATCCAAAAAGCAATATTTGCCTAGGATATTCTTTTGTTTTCTATGTGATTTTATCCAAGTTCAATGAGCCTTCTTTCTTTTTAACTGATCTGGTGACTTTGTCAGGGGTTTGTGGGAGCAGGTCACAATTACTTGAGTCTTTTTTTATTACACAACCATTCTGTTTACCCATAAGGTTGCTGATTTGGGCATACATCATTTCAGGTGATGCATAAGGTATGCGTTACAACATCCATGGAATAATATCAATTTTGAAACATTTTTGAGGGAAACTATTTTTTTCAAATGTGCCATGTCTCTTAAAATGGGATTCTAAGACGTACTAAAACTACCTTATCCATTTATCATCATATACAGTTGTGTTGATTTAACACCTTGAATAATACTTTTCTGACCTTGTTTTAAGCCATCTATGTGCTAATTAGGAGTGTACATTGTCCATGGGTATGACAAAAACGTTAGTATTTTGCTCCGTGGGGCCCCCCCCCATTTCCTGCCTCGGTGAAAAGGTCATCTTCCCAGTCGTCTGTCTCATCACCCACAGGTTTGGAACTGGCAAGGTCAAATGTCAAGTTTTCTATGTAGTGAGTATTAGTAAAACCAAGTGTTTTAAATCCGGTTTTGGTTGTCCCCGCTAACGGGGGTGGCCGATTCACCTCACACTCAGAAATGCTGCTATGTGAGGATTTATTGGAGCAAAAAGCTAATTGACCGGATGCCCTTCCTGACATCAATGTGCTGGATGGACGCCATTAGCTCTCCAGAGCCGACGCCCTTGGAGGTGATCTCTTTGTCGTTCTACCAAGGGAACCAGCTACCCTCCTCATCGGATTCGTTAGATTAGAAAACCGATGGGGGTGACGGTTTAGCCGCCGACAAAACGGCCATGGGACAGGTAGTACTTGTACCAGGATACCAGTAGCAGGCCCTCAAAGGATACTGACCTGACCTGACCTTACCTATACAGTAACAAACTCTTATATTTTTGGCCTTAGGGTTAGGGGTATTTGTATGCGTTAGGCCATAAAAAACATGATTTGTTTCTTGTAGATTTTAAACGGGGAGGACATATGGAACTCTTGCAGTCAATGAAAAGGAAAATTTAGTGTTTCTGCAGAAATTTTGCTAAATATAGTTCAAGAATAGGAATTAGGGGACCACTGATTTATGTAAAGGTTTGTACATCAGCAGGCATGGAGCGTGATTTGGGCATGTTCGGACAAATACAATTTTAAACTAGACAGTAAATACTGGTGCTTCCAAAGAAGCACTAACCTTAGGCGTTCGGCGTGGGCCCCATGACCTTGGAACCAAATCTGTTGTACACCCCATATGGGCCTTGTTGGTTCAGTGGTTCTTCTGACCCAGTCTAGTGATTATAGGAATTGATTGGGGAGGAAAGAAGAAGAGCAAAAGAAACAGCAAAAAGGGGGGTAAAAGCGACTGACCCGTAATAACCCCGGCAGACCGGTGACCCCAAAATGTGAACACCTTGTATGACACTTGGGTCAAGGGTTTATTATGATGGAGTTTGGTTAAGATCAAGCCACACTGTGTGTAATACCATTAGCATTTTTTGAATATTGCGAGGGGTGAGAGCCAAAGACCCTGCCCTTTTTGACCCCTAAATGACTGGTATTAAAAGTCGGTTAACACCCCATATGGCCAGGCACATGGCAATCACTGTGAACCGGCCGAAACGATATTTCGGGGATTTAGCACAAGCCAGCTGTGGGAGAAGAAGGAAAAAAGGGTGCTTAGCGCGACAATGACCGCTATGACCCTACGTGCACTATGGGTCAAACTGTAACACCCTAATGTGGGTTGGGTCAGGGGGTCTTGCGGACAGAATTATTGCAATTGGGGTTTTTTTTGAAGCATGTGAGAGAAGAGCATTTTGAAAGTGTTGGAAAGAAAGAAGAAGAAAGAACTAGACAACTCAGGAGACTACTATGCCCGTTACGTATGATGAACTCATATTGACCTTTGACCCTTGAACGATGGCTCTTAGAGCGGGGTTATGGTGGACACTTTTTCACTTTATTGATTGCATACAAGATGGACATAGGCTATGTAGGTCATTATACTTCTTTTATATTTGACCCTAGATGACCCAATTTTGACCTTGACCCCATATTGTGCACATAAGAAATAGAGCTTTTCCCAGGGGTTCTTGTGAACAATGAAATAAATTATCTACTTTGGTTGATGAGTTATAGAGTTTTTGCATATTAATTAGCTTCATTTGCAGATCTTACACGTGACCCCTGGGGCCAATATTCTGTCCCATGATTCGTCTCGACATTATCCGCACTTTTGCACAGACATCACCTCTCCAAGTGTTATCGATTTTGCGATATCAGATTTTTGCATATTATTAGATAAATGCCGCCATTTTGAATGTTAATGAGTTCCGATAGTTTAATTCTGTGTGACAGGTATACAATGACCAAGGACGATGCTCATGCAGAATTTCAGCAGTAGTGCACCTTATCGGTAGAAGTAGGCTCCAAAAGATTGTTAGTTTTGAAACTCTATTGGACCCCTACGAAGGTCAAAGGTCAAACTAGTGTAACACCCTGATGTAGCTTGGGTAAGTGGTTCTTCTGACCGAATTTTGGTCAATATCGGCCCAGCCGTTGGGCAAGAAGAAGGCAAAAAAGCGATGGTCGGAAGAAGGAGCATAAGCAGAAGACTAAAACAGAATAAGCAGAATACTACTATATGCCCGTTACGGGGCATAGTAAGAACCAGGAAAGAACTCAAAAACTTAGGCGTTGAAGGGCTAAGTTAACAAGTACTCCAAGTTGCAAACTTCCAAATCCCCCTGACAAACCAGTCAACTGAAGCAAATTGATAGAATGCTCCTTTAATCCCCCCACATAACCTTTGACCCTAATCTGTGCACACCTCACATGGGCCTTTTGGTTAGTACATGCACTCATGACCAAATTTTGGTGATCGTAGCATTTGATTTGTTGAGAACAAACGATAGATTTTCAAAGAATGCCCCCTTTATCAGCCCACAGGACCTATCACCACAATTCTGGCACTTAACAACATATGGACCTTGGGCCAGTGTTCTGCGGATCAAAGTTTGGCGGCAATTGGCCCAAGCGTTTGTCGAAGGCCTAACCAACAACCTAACCAAAATGGAGCACGCACACAGACACAAGATTGGCACAACACACACAAAGATTGGCACACACACACCACAGATTGGCAAAGACACAAGATTGGCACACACACCAAAAGATGGACACAGACACAAAGATTGAACAACACACACAGATTGGCACACAGGCACCCAAAGATTGGCAACACACCACACAGGATGGCACACAGACACAAAGGGGGGGGATGGGGCACCACACACACTTACAGATTGGGCACACCAGACACAAAGATTGGCACACACACCACAGATTGACAAACAAACAAGAAGGAATGGGTGGTTGCAAAATCCCCTTGTTTTTATGCCAGAGATCAATATTAGAAATGTTCTATTTATATGTCACAGGAGGAGATTTTTTTGATAGATAAATATTATTTATACCCCACCTGGCCTCTTCCTTTAACTTTCCCTCTCGGCCAACACAGCGCGCAAGCGGGGCGGCAGCTTTCTCAAACCGGGATATCAAAGCGGCCGTGGACAATCTGCAGCCGCTGTGATTGTCGTTGTAGCCACTAGTTGTGTTATGAGTTCTTCCTGCAGTTCGGCATTGTTCCGTATGGTGTTCTCCATAAGCTCATCCCAATTATTGGCTTCTATTGATTTCTGCCAAGAACAATGGAAAGAAGAAAGTAATACTTAACACTTAAAGGCACTATCAGTGATTTGCTAAATCGGAAAATCAAAAAAAACACAAAAATCTGATTTTTGAATGTTTGCAGTAAGGATAGGTATCCTAACATACCCTACAAGTGGCAAGACCAAAAGCAACCTACTAAGACACGGACACGTATTACTACACGTAATTGTATGGAGATTCATATCTTTGAACACTGCTCTTGTTTTCCTTTTCTCTCAATTTTTCAGTTGGGAAAAAATAAATTACAAGAATTCTACAGACTTATCCTTCACTTTTAAGCTATTTCTGCAAATTTTCAAATATTTTGACTCTCTTGGGTAAATCACTGATAGTGTCTTTAAGTGGATAAGGTCTTGTGCACTCCCATTGGTGCATAAGGGGGGTCCAAGTGGCCCCCCCCCCTCTGAAAACCACTTTGCCGTTGGAATTTTTTACTAAAACTCTAGTCATTGATAGGGTACATCAACACGACCACATTACAGGAAAAAAATGAAAATCAATTGTACAGATTCATAATGGCGGCCCAAAAAACGTTTTTTGAAATGCGCACCCAATTCTCCCGCCCAAAATTAAAAACCACTTTCCCAAAGGAATTTTTCCATAAAATTTGGCTCATAATAGTAGGGCATCAATACAATTACATTGCTGAAAAAAAATTTCAAAAAAGTTATTCTGGTGGGATTTTATGGGCAAAACAAATTTTGAGAATGAGTATAAAATGCCATGACCGATTTGAATTTTTTCCACCAAAATATGCGCAACTGATATTTAGGGAAATTACATAAAATCTTGGGCAAACATATTAGCGTTAAAACATGGAGTGCGAAAAACGAAATCCTGGGTCCATATGGACCCCCTCCTTATGCACTTAAAGACACTATCAGTGATTTATCTGAAAGAATCAAAATATTTGAAACTTGCAGGAATAGCTTAAAAGTGAAGGATAAACCTGTAGTATTCTCATAAGTTACTTTTTCCAACTGAAGAATTGACAGAAAATGAAGAAAACGGTAGTGTTCAAAATACGAATCTCCATTCAATTGAACGTGTTGCAGAAAGTGTCCGAACGGACACTAATGCCTAAAATATCAGATTTTGTCCTTATTAGGGTGCTTTTGGTCCTATCATTTGTAGGGTACGTTAGGATACCTATACTTGTTGCAGACATGCAAAAATCTGATTTTTGATGATTTTTTTTATTTTTTGATTTAACAAATCACTGATAGTGCCTTTAAGTGTTAACCTCATGAGACCTTCCGCCTTTGTTGCAGTCTGATTGGCTCATTACAGGATACTGTATGAGATGGCCCTCTGAGTAACCAATCAAAATAGTGCTTCTATATCTTTCTTTAAATAATGTCACCATTCCTACAGGATCTCTGATTTCCTCATTACTTGATATTACCCTTCAAGTCACCACACAAAACAGTGCTTATATGCCAGGTAGACAGCCACAACATCATGCAGAATGGTCAAGTTCACAATATACAGACAGATTTCTTATTAATGGCTCCATAATTCAAATGTTAAAGCTCTTTTCCTCTATTTCTTAAAGCCACTATCAGCAATTTCTTCAAAATGTAAACAAATTGCGCCCCTTATTTGTCATCTAAGTCCATGTTTTTGCACAGTTGTATTGGAAATAGTTGTAGTAAAGACTCCTGGGCGTGGCTAAGCTTAAATGTATTTTGTATGATTTTTATGCTTTGTTTACTAATAAAAGTCGGGATCCAACTTTTTAAGGTCTAGACACAGTCGTAAATGGCATCTTCAGGGCTGATTTAACATGCTTAAGTGTCTGTTTTTCACATAGAACAGTAATATAAGGTGTTGATATGATCTAGCACTAGCAATTTAGACACAAAATGAGCATTTTGAATTTGGAAAAAAAATGACTGATTATTAGCGGAGCGGCCGAGCTTTGAAAAGTGCTCTAGTTTTCGAGTTACCCTGCTCTTGGTACAACAAAACACAACCACCTTTATTTGGGATAAATATATGAGATTTAAGAAAATGATGGTTGTGGTTGAAATATTTGGTGGTAGGGATGATTGCAAAGTAAACAAAATTATTATTTTATTTTTTTAAAGTAAAAATATTACAATCTTTTTATTTATGGTATCCTTTTTGTTATTGGTATAGGTTTTATATATTGCCTAAAGGGTTCAGCTAATACTCGTTGTGTTGACATGTGGTAAAAAAGATGTTTTTTTTAGGAAAAAAGGTGATTTGGGGCTAAAATTCTAGACCATTTATATATTGCATAAAACAGAAATCTATAATATAAATGTCAGAGATTGATAGTATTGCATCATGATTAATATTTGTTTTGCTAAGAAATTAATAAATCTTGATTTTCTTAAGTTTTTAGCTCAAAAACGTGATTTTTTGACCCAAAAAACACCCCTGCCACCAAAGTTTTTGACCACAACCATCATTTTTTGTCTATAGAAATCACTGCCCTCAAAATTGAGAATGAATCTATTTCTATTTGAAGCAAATAGGATCCCTGTCTGAAGGTCATTTCATTAAATGTTTTTCTTTTATGAAAATGATCTACGTCCTACTATTAATTTTGGAGTTCTAGTGTTGGGTGTGTATTGCGATGCAATTTCAGACAAAGAATAAAATCATTGCAGGTTTCAAATCTTCTTAAAAAGCATTTCTTTGATTTTAGTCTCTGCCAAGACTGGCTGGGAAATGGGAGTTTGGTTAAAACGTTGCAGGGATAGATAAAGGGTGAGTAACGAATAGGAGAGTTATAAGAAAAAGATCAGGCCACGTAGAGTTACACTACGTAATGATTGAAGCTTTTACCATACATGTGTGGATATTATTTAAGACGAAGTAACATCTTTATTTGAAATGACAGGAAGGTGTAACCTACATTAATTAAAGCTTATAACTTGGGGGATTCAGTTTTAACACATTTTGCACCCAATTGGGTGTTTTTTCTATTTTCTTTATTTGAAATGACAGGAGAGTTTTACAGATACATCAAATTAAAGCTCGTAACTTAGGGAATCAGGTTTTATATCTTTTTGGGGGCGCCCAACTGGGCTCCTTTCTATTTTCTTTATTTGGAAATGACAGGAATGTGAAACCGACTTAAATTAAAGCTTATACTTGGGGATTCAGTTTTAGAACTTTTGCGTCCCATTGGGCGTTTTTCTATTTTCTTTAGTTGAAATTGAAACAGGAGGGTTTTAACGAATCAGATTAAAGCTCCGTAACTAGGATGCAGTTTTTTCATATTTGCGGCCCAGTTATTAATATATTTTGTGCCCAATTTGGCGGCGTTTTCTATTTCCTTTCTTTGACATGACATAAAGGTGTAACCTACGTTAAATTAAAGCTTACAACTTGGGGGATTCAGTTTTAACACATTTTGCGCCCAATTGAATGTTTTTTCTATTTTCTTTATTTGAAATGACAGGAATGTGAAACCTACTTTAAATTAAAGCTTATACTTGGGGATTCAGTTTTAGCACATTTTGCGCCCACTTGCGGGTTTTTTTCTATTTTCTTTATTTGAAATGACAGGAGGGGGTTTTACGTTAACATCAGATTAAAGCTCGTAACTTAGGATGCAGTTTTTACATATTTTGCGCCCAGTTTTAATATATTTTGTGCCCAATTGGGCGCGTTTTCTATTTCCTTTATTTGAAATGACAGGAAGGTGTAACCTATGCTAATTTAAAGCTTATAACTTGGGGGATTCATTTTTAACACATATTGCGCCCGATTGGGCATTTTTTCTATTTTCTTTATTTGAAATGACAAGAGAATTTTACGTACATCAAATTAAAGCTTTTAACTTGGGGATGCAGTTTTTACATATTTTGTGCCCAATTGGGCGCCTTTTCTATTTTCTTTATTTGAAATGACAGGAAGGTGTAACCCATGTTAAATTAAAGCTTACAACTATGTGAGGTCAAAGGTCACACACGGTGATTGGTTCTAATGCAATCTATACTCATTATCAAAAATCTACTTTAAATCAGTATGAAGATTTCTTTTTATAACATGTTCGTAATAAAAGTGCAACTTAAAACTAGAAAACCATTTCTAATCATTTTTAAATGCTTTTTAATGGTGTTCTTATTTCTTGTAAAATTATGCCTGGCGACCCGACAGTTTTTTTTAAATACTTGTTAAAATTATTTATTACTATCTTTCGAATAGAAGTGGTTGCGTTTTGTTGTAACGAGGGGAGGGGTTGTAGACATTTTTGCAGTCCAAACCGCTCATATATGGCTTTAAGTTCATTCCTAAAACCTACCAATTCTATGCAATTTGAGTAAGCAAGCAAGCAAAAATACAATGGTGGCTGAAAATGTCACATTAGTTATTTTTTTGTCCAAAAAACAAGTTGTTTTTTACCTTGACTTGGTTTTGTAAGAACAAAGAGGAATGTCAGCCATCCAAATAACTGAATGATTTTTATACGCCTTTGTTAAACTGATGATTTGGACCAAAGGGAATGTCTTGCTCTTTCAATTTAATACATGATTATGTCATTGTAAAATTGAGATGATTACACATACCTCCTTACGCACATAGAGGGTGTCCCAAATGTGTAATGACATCACCTTCGATATACATACGCAAATTGTTTCATTGTTATTAAATGTCCCCGGAAATGCAAATCGAAATTGATGTGCTGTGTTTGTGTAAGTCTACACGGAGGGACCAGAAGCATTCCATATTAGGGGTGGTGATGACAATTTGTGGATACATTGATGTTCAGAGAGTAATGAGTCGGAATAGAAAATTCCAGCGTGACTGGTGTGATCTATTTATGACACTGACTGGAAATCAATAGTTTCACTAAGATGTCCACTAGTTAGGTATTCTTTTTTTGGCCTGTTTATTGGATGGAATATCCATACAGAAGATTTGGAGTAGGTTTATTTTTTTTTTTCCAATTCTTCTTTCTGGACCTTTAACATGGTTTCAATAGTGCACATTTTGAGGAAAAATGTCATATTGAATTATGTGGGTCTTTTAACCCAAGTTGCAAGATAACTGCTGTGTATTTAGGACAGTAAGTGTCCGGAAATCTTTTGCATGAAAGGAGAATCTCTTGAAATTGAGGAAATTACAGAAGCGTTTTTGAGATGCTCAGTCTATGACTCTGCTAAGCTTCATGTGATGAATTGAGATCCTTGGGGATTTACCGGTCTTGCATGACCAACTAAGTGTTGCATGTCTTCACACAATTTACGCGAGTCAAATCAGTTATCTCGCAAAAACAGGTCCTTAATACTTTACTGCCAAGCAGGCCTATCAAAATTGTTACTGCAATTACTTGCAGTACGCCCTCTTTACTGCAACGCAATGCAGTAATCAACAAAGTACAATGACTGAACCGGTGATGCATCACGACAGGCAGTACGGTTCAGTACTCCAATTTTGAGATGTTTTATCGCAATAATTCGCAAGTTTACTGCGACGTACTGAACCCACTGCAGTGACCTGAGTTGACATACCAGTAATAAATTGATTAGGAGCTGCCAGCAGAGTGAAATGCCCCTCAGGTTATCAGGAAATTGCCAGTGGGGGTTAACTGACATTCGGCCCTTTCATGGCAAAAGGGCGTAACTTGAGTTACACCCTTTTGCCTTGAAAGGGCCACCCTGCAATACCAATGCATTATGGGATACATTTTTCTTTTTAAATGTTGAGCCTATATAATGCTAAAAATTATTTTTTTTTAAATAAATATCCCATAATGTATTGTTTTTGCAGGATGACTCTTTCAAGGTAAAAGGGTGTAACTCGAGTTACGCCCTTTTGCCATGAAAGGGCCGCATAACTCTACACTTCCCAATCACACCACATGTTTGTATTGACAGACTAGTTTACTGTAAAAGTGGAAATTTTCGCGCTACATTAATTTTCGCGCTTTTCGCGCACTTCTGAGCTAGCGCGAAATTAAAAACCCGCGAAAATGTTTATTTTGTGTGCAGGTCTATGTAGGATAGCTGAAAAAAGCGAATTTAAAAACAAGCAAAAATGTTAAAAATTGCTGAAACGCGAAAAATTACACGCGCGAAAATTATCACTTTTACAGTACATATGACATACAATTGATCCCCTAATTCTCACTTTGTGAGAACCTGTATCATACCTGGTTGTTTGGTACAGTGGTTCCAAATGATACTTCTACGTATTTCTTATACAGCAAATACTTCATGGCTCCGTAGTCCTTGGTGTGGCATGTGTTTGGGCACACCTCTGGGTTAAGCTTGAAGAGTTTCACTAATCGCATAATCAGCTTACTCAGGTTCTGTGGGCGCAACTTGTCTTTGCGAGCACCTGGAATGTTGCGTTCACTGCAAGTAACAAGGTCAGGTGTTAACAATAACTAAATTTAATTTGCAAGGTTAGAATTTTGGTGAGAAGCCATTTTTAAAAAGATTCTACAGAATCGCAGGAATTCAAATGGGTTCAAATTCATCCCAAGATTCGTCATGAAACTAATTGAAGCAAATCTTGAAATCTGGAAATCTGCAGCTAGAAAGTAGACTTTCTGCTTTTATAACCTTTGACAGATCACAGATAATTGGTTATGGTAGGCAATAGGCATTCATGAAATTTAACTACTTAGGATGAATATTTATTAATCTTTTCCTGGAGATGGCCAGTGCACACAACTGTTGAAAAAAACCCATGTGCGCTTGGCCGGACTCAAACCGGCAACCTCTGTATTACTAGTGACTGCGCTCTTACGAATTGAACTAAAAGGGCAGGGTTGGTAGAGGAGCGATAATATCTATCGGAATATCTGCCGGGAATATAATATTAGCAAAGATCAAGGAACCTAGTCAACCAACATTTATCGCTTTATAGGTGGATTTGAATGCAGGAGAGGAGTAGACAGAAGACCAAATTGCATGCATGTGTGTGTGTGTGTGCACCGTGTGAACTGTAAGTGGCTCCTATGGGAATTCGCCATTGACAAGATTGTTTTGTAAACATAATATGTCAGCGGGAAAATCAAATATTGGTCAACAAATTTATGATCTATAGTTTTATCCTTCATATATATCGATAGAGAAGATCGAGATATACACAGGAATGTCATGTTGAAGGGCCAGGACTTATGAGAAGATAAAAAAATAATAAAAATAAATATGAAAAATACAGATATCGATGTAAATACATAAAGCACCTATCGATTTTCCCACAGGTATTAATCATAGCTCCCATGGGCCCAGGGAAAGTGTTAGTGGCATAGTTGTTACAATAACTGGCTCGTGATCATAAGGTCGCAGTTTCAAACCCTGTCCGAGTCTATGTGTTATGCCGTTGCACAAGGTGGCACTTTACCTCGCTTGCCTTACTCCACCAAGGAATATGGGCACCAAAATATGCTGGAAAAGCAAACAGACTCATTGTGCAGGAGGAGTGGCTATCCCTGTATTTTTCTAGTTCCAATTTTCTGTGTTTCCCTTTTCACCAGACACAGGCTACAGGCTATCAGAGCCTCATGCCACAGTGCACCAATCGGCAAATGTGGTTTGCTCTGTATTGAGAAGTACATACTGGACATTTTTACCAGCATGTACTTCTTGTGCAGTGCATCATGGGTATATCATTCACTCTTAATTCATATGTCATGGGTGTCAAAATCAGACGTTTTTATACCTTACTGCATAGCACAAATAAGAAAAAGAAACTTCATAGTAGTAAGTAGTAAAACCAAAGTTTTGAATCCGGTTTTGTCTCCACTAACGAGGGTGGCCGGATTCACCTCACATTCACAGCAATACTGCTGTGTGAGAATTTATTGGAGCAAAAGATAATTGACCGGTTGCCCTCTCTGACGTCAATGTGCTGGAAGGCCACCATTAGCTCTCCAGAGCGGACGCCCTTGTAGGTAGATCTTCTTTTTAGTTCTATATACGAGGGTAACCAGTTACCCTCCACATCAGATTTCATTAGAAACCGGATAGGGGTGACGGTTTAGCTGCCGACCACCCGGCCCTGGGAGGGGAGTACTTACCAGGATACCAGAACATATTAAGTGCTAAGAAACAGCACTGTCTTAAACTAGAATTTTGCGGTTCTCTGCTTTTGCACTCACTATATTCAATAAATATAAGCTGTGGACTGCTCCATAAAAAAACTTAACATTTTAGTGACACACACACACACGCACGCACACACACACAACAGATTGCTAAGTGGTCCTGCCACCTATGTCTATGATGGACCACATTTCAGAGAATCATTGTCCTTTCCCTTCATTGCTTACCTGCTATCTATGTCAGCAAAGACTATAAACACTATACTGGAGAGTCTGAACCCCCTATGCTTTAAAACCCAGAGGAGATGGGACTCCAGTTCCAGCATAGTTTACTTATTGTATCTTAAGCGCTTGTGTTAATAATCTAAATTCCCAATGATAAAAACACACCTTAGGAAATGTGTCGGCACTCAAAACCCTGGTAGCAGTACTGAACTCCAATGTCTGCACTAGAGCGAGCTGCATGGTTGCATTGTGCCTTTAACGTAATTTTCTGCAAGGTTGGACTTTGTATGGCAGCTAAATAACGGTACACATGTCTCTTCCAACGTGAAATAGTTTTGTAATTTTAACTTGGTTGCATACTGTGCAGCCTGTAATGAAGGAGGAGGAGGTATGGTTTAGTATTTAACGACACATCAACACTATCGGGTCATTTTAGGTGTCACACAGATACTTTATTTCAATCACCTTTATTATCATATACACGTTATGGAAGAAAGCCCAGTTTTAGAAGCAGGAGGAAACCGGAGTACTCGGAGAAAACCTGCAAGGCCGAGTATGGACTGGAAACCAAACGCACATCAAATCGCAGGCCCGACCGAGGGTTGAACCTGGGACCACAGTGGTGCAAAGGGAAGACCCACTGCGCTAACCTGAACCCCCGCAGCCTGTAATGAAAGCAACATAATTATTGGGTAGAAAGACTAGTTTGATATATCAAACCTCCTACAAAATAAGGAATTTCAAGTCACATTTTGTTGCCATTTTGAGTTAACATATGTGATGTGATCTGGGAAAACCTGCCACATGTCGCACAGGACAGTTTTGAAAAAATAAAGAAAATACCTTAATATCTGTTATGTTGTACTTTATTTTTTGTCAGATTGTATAAGGCATAACTTTTGATATGTGTATCACAGAAGAAAAGAAGTAAAAAGTTATGGAAACACTTATATTTCAAACTTTGCAATGATAGTCAAAACTCAAAATATAAATTTTCCACCATGTGGCGGTTTTTCCCAGATCGCATCACATATCTGGATTCACTAGCAAAAGCTGTAATTTGCAGATGCTCAAAAATGATCTCACTGAAACACAAAAACATGTTCAAAACACAATTGAGTATTTAAACAACATTTTTCTCAATATTTTAACTACTAAGTTCTCCCGGTAGACAAGGATGAGTATTTAATAATCTTTCCCTGGGGATGGCCAGCGCACATAAGTGTTAAAAAAAACCCATGTGCGCTTGGCTGGACATGAACTGGTACCCCGGTGCTCTTGCCAATTGAGCTAACAAGCCAGGGTTGGTAGAGGAGTGATAAATATTAACTACAGCGCGAGTCAAAAAAGTATACACTTCCTTGATAAGTTGTGATATTCCATGTGACTAATATTTTCATGAATGGTTGTAACATATGAATAGAATACACCCTCCTGCATCTTTTGATACCAAATTTATGGGGTTATGGTGTATGGATGACTGCACAGGGGACAATTACTGAAACCATGTCCAATTGTGATTGCGCCAATTAAGCCATAGGTAAAAAGAGATGAAACATCACATGATTCGAACCAGTGATTTCGTTGTGTACACAGGCCATAAATGGGTCAATGTATGCTTCAAAGAGCCCATGGCAAAAAAGTTGGCGCAAGTCCCAATTTTTCCATTTCTTAAATTACTCCGTGTGCGGTCATCCATGCACCTACACCCATAAATTTGGTATCAAAAGATGCATGAAGATGTACTCTTAATCAAATGTTACAACCATTCATGAAAATATTAGTCACATGGAATATCACAGCTTATCAAGGAAGTGTATACTTTTTTTGACTCACGCGGTATAGGTGTTAGGTCCGAAAGGTGTCCATCGCTTTCATAGCGGATATCATCAGAACAGTATATGTACATATACGATTTACAGTGGATATTTGTTTTGAAATTAAAATTTAGAAATCAACATAAATCGTGATAATATCGTATAATATAGAATTGCAAATTGATACAAAAACACTGAATGCAATAAAAAGACTGTTGGCCAGTGGCATACCTGCCAACATTGAGAACCCAAAAATCAGATTATGTGTCACAAACACTTCATCACGAAAGCCTTAGCTTAGTGGGGTCTATTTCTGATCCACTTTTTAGGACCTCTAGTGGAGCACACAGGGGCACAGGGCTAGAATTTCGGCGAGAATCCGAGAATCGATTCTCGCAAAGATTCTCATAAAATGATTTGCGTGAATCAATGTTGATTCTCGCAAACTTTAGATCTTAACACAGTAGCGAATTAGATGATTCCCGCAAAATTAATTTTTGAGAATCGAGACTGATTCTCGCACTCTGATAAGAAATTCTACCCCTGCCGGCAGTCTCCTGAAGTTACTGGGTTTTAGTGTTTTTGAAGCTCCAGGAAGGGCTTCAGGAGGCCCCAAAAATATTCAGGACTTTTTGGCAATTATTTCAAGAGTGTTGGAAATTTCAGAAAAACAGGGAATATCCCTGTTTTTTGCAATCTTGAACGTTCAAAATAGGGATGCTCCAAAAAAACAGGGAGGTTGGCAGTTATGCAGAGTGGTATGAAAAATACCAACTCCTTGATTGATGTTGTTCTGTTAGCAGTTCCCACTGTGGGGACCAAGAATCATTGCCATGTCTGTCCAGGTGTATATTCCTAACACAGGTGGTCAAAGACATTAGCATGTGCGTTGGTTGACATCTGGAACGCTCATGTTTTAGGTGCCTCAGAGAGAGTACCTTAAGACCTGATTGATAACCTGGACAAATAAGTCCTTAGTGTAAGTTCAGTCTTGAAGCTGTGGTTTGTCATACATAAAACTAGCGATCACTTGTCACCAAGATAACCAAATCTTGGATTACAGTGTGGTAAGTATGTCCCTGCCGCCCAAATGGAACCCCTAGAAGACCTCTGACCCCAAATGACCCTAGAAGACCTCTGCCCCAAGAATGAACCCTAGAAGGACCTCTGACCCCAAATGACCCAAGAGACCTCTGAACCCAAAGTATTAGGTAGTTCCAAAATCAATTGCAAGCAATGGCTTTTGTTTCAACTTAACCGGTTTGGAAAATTGACCGTGACACACCTGCCAAATTTGAAAGGTACTTCGGGAAAGTAGATGTATGGTGTGATCAAAATGCCGACCGAGAAATACCTGAAGGACCCGGGGAGAAATCCGGTTTTAGAACCAAACGAATTCCGCGCCAGATTTTCAGCAGTTCCATATTTTTCCGTAATGTATAAATCAACACTTTCCGTTGATAAATACGCGCTGAAAGTGATTATACCATTTCATTCTACCCTTTTCCTCCTTTTTCTTTTTCCTTCTTTTTGGCGCCGCTTTGCCATACGGGGGGGGGGGGCCAATGTCCCCCAAGATACGCCACTGGTAAGGACACTGATGGGAAATTGTAGTATCGTGTGTGTGCGAATGGGGAAGTAAAAGGGGCGTCAGCCGACCTTGTTTATCCCCCGACCAGTCCCATCATGCTTTGCACGCTGAATTATCGAACTCACTATACGCAAACAGCCCTTTACGGCGATCTTATGAGGGGAAAGCGGACCAGTGGCAAGCAGTAATGGGTGTCCTGAGGGGAGAACATCCCACCAGCAAAATTCCCCACAGTGCTAAGGTGAGGCTGAAATATTCTTAAGTCCAACCAGCAGAATTCGGCAAATGAAGTAAGTCAATTGCTGGCTGTTGCTGTTGTGATGTGTTAGGGGTAATTTTCATAGTACCTTTCCAAAATACTCTTGGTAGGGACAACAAGAACTATATCCAAGCTGAATCCCCGGTCAAGCTGTTTTTCGTTAACCTTAACCTGTCCGAGGGGCAATTTTGGCACATATATTTTTTTTTCAGTGCCAATTTATTGCCGAATGAGCATTGAGGGGAAAAAAGGTAATTGCCAATTATTGCCGGCTGTACATTTACCCCTCAGGAGATCGTAAATAGGATTGTCGATAACTTCTGGCTGGGCATTTTCTTGCAGAAGGACACCAAAAATACTGTTTAAAATTTCTAACCATAAAAAACTGAAAGGAAGAGCCTTCCATGATGGTTAGCCATTTACAATTCTACAGGAAACAAATTCTTTTTTATTTATGGCCTCAACCAAACAAAATTACCCAAAACATAAGGCCCAAAAATAATAAGTATTGGTTACATGTAGAAATTCAAAAGGGGGTACATATGAACTCTGCCAAACTGAACAAATGCCTATGAGTTCCTGCTGGGCAATTAAGTCTCATAAACTCTCTGTATCCCACAAATCCTAACTGGCATCACCCAAAAAAGGAAATCAACAAAAGAAAACAAAGAGGGAATAACCTGAATTGCTGAGGAGGCAGGCTGGGCATTAAATTCACCGAAAGTGGGATTGGCCAATAACTGATGGTTAGGCATTACCCTTGAGAGACCCATGCTGAATGCGTGCCGGTTGAACACTAACATCTTTTCCAAAAAGAGGGTAAATGTCCACCCGGCAATAACAGGCACAAATGCCAAACGGTGCCAGCTGGGCATTTAGTGAAACCAAAAAATAGATTAAGTCATATATAAATGGAATAAAGCAATACAAGAAATGGAGTCACACGAGTATACCTCGGTTAGCAGGGACAGACAGATAGACACACAACCAGAGCATTCCTTATGTGCCGCAAGATCGGAATCCTCCCAAATTTTGTAAATAAGTTTTTCTCAAGGATATCTAGTGAACAATGGCTAAAACAGAAGGTGGAAATCGCAAAATGCACCTACTCAAAGAGTAACAAATATTGACATTCCTGACTTAAAAGTTCTTTTTCATGTTTGTTTAGTGTGCATTTGCCATATACCACTATATACCACAGCTTCCCCCTGACACACTCCCATTAGACCACAAAATACCAGAGAATTTGAATGTGAATCTTGTAACTTTGCAAAATACCACAAATTACCACAGAATTAGACAACATGGCATTTTGTGTTATAAAGCTTTAATTTGTTAGGGCTAATAATGCAAAGCCTTTTTTGCATTTTCTATCACAACCAAATTTGGTTTTTTTTGTATTAAAGCCGAGTACTCAAAAGTCTCTGAAATGTATGTCCGCAACTACAGAAATGCCCTATTTTTTTTAAATTAAAGTCGGGAGTGGGGGGAAATGATGCTGGAAGTTGAGAACCCAATATAAACCTTACCTGTGGGGTAATTATGTGTGGATGGGTGTTACACCAGTGCTCAAACTTTTTCAGAACCACCACTGCCATTGAGTCCGGCTTTTTTCTCCTCATGTCATGACTCCCTTCCAGCGTCTGCAAGATGAACCCATGCAACACCCTAGGATCTGTTGTGTAGAACACCTGTTCCAGTACATGCTGTAGGCCAGCCAAGTCCTTTGTCATCCAGCAAGCTTCCAAGTTATAGAGGCACTGTTGAGGGGAGTTGGGTCCTCCGTGAGCTGGGTGCATGTACACCGAACCAGCCCCAGTTGGCGGCGCTCCTGCCATGTTTCAATTCTTGCTTTGCATCACAATATGTTAATACATGTACTATGGAAGAATGTAAAAACAAACAGACCAATTTTATAATATGTCTACGATTGTCATTATAATCATTATTTCTACACACCTAAATGAAGATTTCCATTGAATCCAAGAACATGGCTTTTTTCTCAAATATTCTGATGTCATGTAACATCATAAATGAGCAGCCCTCTATCAATATGGGCTAAGGTTTCACACCGGTAAATACAATTAAGTTCCATTTGTTCAAGTACAAATGGGCGAGATGAAACCGTTATTTTCTCCTTAATGAAACATCTCAGATCAAAATAAAATTATCAATGCCAACCTTTATTTGATATTCCTACAGATGATAAGACTGACACATGAAAGTCTATTCTGAGTTTATCGTTTCCCGCTCGCATCGCTTTTTGGAGTCTAGAAATACCCGCGTCAAAAATTCAAGATTGCCAAAATAATTTTCAATATATTGTTGTTTACACCAGGTTTAGCAATTGGAAACATATATTTTGTTTGTAAAACATTTTTTGATAACTTCGAAGCAAAACCAGGTTTTTTTTCTGCAGCCCTACCTTTCGTGAAAATTTCTTCGGTGCATTTATTTCCATTTTTGCAAATTTTAGGTCAATAATAAAATCTGATGCAATAATGAAAAATGAAAAAGTCACCTCATCAACCAGGAAAAAAATAAGTAACAATAAACTCGGAATTGACTTTCATGGGCCTAAGGACCAAATCAGCGCCCTTATAGGTAAATCAGAAGGATTTGATAATTAATGTCACCAGCGACATTTTTTTCAGCAGACGAAGGAAGTGGCGTTTAACACACAAAAACATACATGCTGGACTTGCTACTCATGGCATGCACACTGTTTGACCGGTCTGTGACCTTTGTGGTTTAATATCAATGAGTACATTGTAGTCTATGATGTGAAATAGATGCTGATCAGCTGATGACGCCACTATTTGCTTTATTTTTTTTTCATATATTAGAAAGGATGGGACATAAATTATTTCTTTCAGAATGATTTATTGACTAAGCAAAAAGGTAAAGCGGACGGACCTGTGTACACAGGAACGGAGTGCCCATCTCTCTTTCGAAGCGATTGGGCCAGACTCCACCATATAATGTCGCTGTAGTGGGATCGCCACACCTCATCTACAGCGAGTCTGTTACCTTCCCAGCACTGGATAATGCCGGTACCCATTTATACACCTGGGTAGAGAGGAGTAATTGAGGTAAAGCACCTTACTCAAGGGTGAAACACATTGGTCCCAGCGGGGCTCGAACCCACAAACTTTGGCGTGCGGGCCGAGCGATTATTTCTTTCAGAATGATTTATTGACTATCAATGAGTTGATAAATACCAATTGATATAATTACCATAATACATTGATTAAAGGTGCAACAAGAGATTTTTGAGGCACCCAAATGTTGTGTCATAATAGTAATTTCATATAGACTAGACACTCAATAGATTTCTTACCTTGTATTTGGCTACAGAAATGCGTTAAAAGGGAGGCAAATGCCGATTCTGATTTGATTTCAATATAAAACATCTAGGCTGAATTTCGTATTTGCTCCTATACGAAATTAGAAATTACAATTTTTTTGCATCAAAGAAACATTTCTCAGCTTCATCTTTTCAGATGGGGTTATTTTTGATGGAAAGCTTTACACCAGGACAAAAATCAGTACTTTCGATTTTTTGAGGGACACCTGATATGTGAAATCTGTCGTTGCACCTTTAAATGATCATATTCATAATTCAATTCCAAACATAACTGTAGTTATTTCTTTCTTTTCAAGTTGGTAATTTAACCTGTTTTTTTAATCCAGAGCCAGTCTGAAGAATCTGCCAAGGCACTGCATAACCCCATTAAAAATAATCATGCATATGCTTGCATACAAGAAAAAAACACTGAAACCCCCCCCCCCCCATTTTTGGAACTTTCGGCAAGTTAAGGGGTTTTGAAAATCCCTTATTAAGCCTCAAAAAAATATTGTTGTATTGGAGTAACAAGAAATTTTCAAATAGGGTAGGGCGGGCGGCTTTTTTTTTTTTTAATAATGCATTACTACATCAAATCATCACACATAGTCTATGTAATGTTATTAATATTGATACTTTTGACTCTAATATTGAAAATCTTTGAAAAGTTGCCAAAGTTACATCAGAACACAAAAAATATTGAGAAAATCGGTTAAAAATCATGGTAAAAACAACTTGAAAAATAAGATTTTTGAAAATCAATAAAAAAAAATTAGAGGTATACTTTTGTACAGGGCTTGATTTTCAAAATTAGGGTTGGGCAGGTTACTCCAATACAACAATTTTTTTTGTGGCCTTAGTGTCACATAAAAGCAAATTGCTTGCTTGCTGTTTTATATTCTCCAACAAGTCACACATTGGCGATCGCTCCTTTTATTCAATCAGTGCTTTATTTTCGGAGGCGTGCGCTCTGCCATCCAATCACATGTCAGGTACGGCTAGGATGATCCGATGATGTAATGTAATGTTGTTTACCAGAATGCATGAACGAGAAATAGATCAATGAATAAACCTAACTGTCACCTGTCCCATCATCTGCAATGCATTTTCGTGTTGATGTTTTGTGATATTACTATTGATCTTGAATTTATTTCATGACAAATGCGGTATTGTGTTTTGGCCTTGATGCCCCAGCACTAGACTAGTATCATGGTTCCATAACGCTATGGGAATTTGGTGAGGAAATGCTAAATTTTAGAGAGTAATATTGTACAGTTGTATTTAAAATTTAATTAAAACATACTATTCAGCAGTGATGGAGAGTTGTTTGTCTTGCTAATGGTGCCTTTAAAACTTAATTTTGTGTTTTTTAATCGGAAAAATGAAGTGATTTCTCTCTGCCGTGCTAATTTGTCACGCTTCCAAAGGTGCAGAATTCTGTAACATTTTGATGTTTTGCTGGCATTTTTGAGCCTTTAATGTATTTGATTCTTAATTTTGTTTCAATCGAGTATGTTTCAAATAAGTACAAATACATTAAGGATGAAATCAGAATCCCAAACCTGATCATTTTGATTTTTTTCTTCCAAAGTCAATTCCTCCACAGAAGTCTATAGGCATGATCCCAGTCCGATTAGTAAAATATAGGAACTGGTACCGAGTCTACCCCAGCACATAGCCTTGATGCCCCTCAAAATTTGCCCTTATCCAAGCCTTGCCCCAATTTAGAATTTGAGGCTTGGTACTGATTTTTGCCCTGATGTAAGCCTTCTATCAAAAAATATCCCCATCTGAAAGGATTAAGCTGAGAAATGTTTCTTTGGTACAGAAATAGTGAAATTTCTAATTTTGTATAGGAGCAAATACAAAATTCAGCCTGTTTTATATTGAAATATAAACAAATCAAATTCACTTTTTCCCTCTTTTATTATATTCTGGAGCCAAATACAAGGTAGGAAATCTATTGAGTTTCTAATGTATATGAAATTACTATATGACACAATATTGGGTGCCTCAAAATCTCTCATTTAATGATTTTTTTTTACGAAAAAAATCCTCTCAGTTTCAGACTTTTTTGGAGTCATCCGACCAGAAAAGGCTGAAATGTCATTACTCGGAGATTTTGAAATATAATTTTTTGGTGTAGAATTAAAAATGGTCATCTAGAAAAAAATTGGATTTTCCATTTTCATGTAGTAAACATTAGGCCAAAGGATTTGATTCTTAAGGTATAGTCACACAAAGACAGCTCCCGACCCAACCACTTCCCCACTACACAAGACCGCATTTTTTTTCAAAATCAGCTACAATCTTGTTCAAACTTGCAAAATTTACAATTTTTATCCCGACCAGTGATGATAAGTCTGCGAGTATCCCCGTCGTCAACGAGACAAGGGATGCTGAAACGCCGAGCAGTAGGCGACAGCATCATGCAATCAACAAGATCAAGCATGTTTAATTGGCGATGCCACTTGTTCAGTCCCCGATTAGTCGCCGACCTTGAAACGACGGCACAAGTTGTGACATGTCACTGTCAAGACTGCTCGTGGATTGGTCGCCGAGTTGTTGACGCCAAGAAAGGTACCGTCACATGAAGACAACCTGCGACGCGACCCAACCTCTTCCCAACTACACAAGACCACATTTCTTTCAAAATCGGCTGCCGGTCTTGTTCAAATTACAAGACAAGAGATGCTCAATCGCCGAGCAGTAGGCGATCAAGCATGTCACTTGTTCAGTTTTCAATCAGTCGCAGACCTTAGCACGACAGCACAACTTGCTGTCAAGACTACAGAAGACAAGTCGCCGAGTTAGTCGCCGATTTAACATGTCCAGTTGGCTTGCATTTTCTCTCCCGCTTGGAGCAGACTCATTGCCGACCACTTTCCAACTGCACACAACCACTCATGATGCGCACCAACTCATCGGCTACCGCTTCCAAACCGCTCATGTGTTCAAGCCAACCTTCCCGATTCCAAAACCCACCACAATTTTTTTAAGCTGCAAGAAAAAATCGTGGCGTTTTTTTTTTCAAATTTGCCACGTGCTCCCGACCACACAAGACTGCAGAAGACTGTACAGGACCGTCCCAGACTTGGCCAAACTACACCTGAAAAAGAAAAATTACTCATGTTTATCGAAAAATGGCCAATCGGCACCAGTCTTGAGCAGTCTGGAAGCGGTTTTCTAGCAAATAATGGGTAAGACTACAGACGACTGTACAGAACAGGCCCAGACCTTGCCAAAACTACACATGAAAAAGAAAAACTGCTCACGATTTTCGAAAATTGGTCAATCGGCACCAGTCTGGAGCAGTCTGGAAGTGGTTTTCTAGCAAAAAAATTGGCTGTGTGACTGAGCCTTTAGTTTCCTGTTGGAGCACGCATCAGATTTGCCGCTGTGGCAAATATTTCATTATCTTGTGAAAAAAATATTTTCCTTGAAAACTTAATAAAAACAAATTTTCAGTTGCTCAAAATATTCAAGCATCCCATCCTGTTCATGTTAAGCAGTTCCCTGAGGAGTGTCACAGTATACCCATAAATAATGAAATTGCTCCAGATTTTTGTCCCGCTTGTCATAAATACTTGGTGCAAAAATGCTTGAACTGATTTTTAAAGTTTTGAAGAAATAAACCTGCAATACCTGTTTTGTTAATTAGGCACTTGTAAACTTTATTTTATGTTACAAATATAAGGTTAGTAGTGTATTCAAGATGCCTTTAGATAAGGTTGCATGACACAGGCTTTTATAGTAGTTGACTAGTTTCCCCCAAATAGTCGCAACTACGACTATTGGCGACTATAAAAATGTCAAAATTTTTGCGAAGTTTAAGCGTACTTCATTTGTTCAGAATACACATAAAACCATGCACTGTTTGTACAGTATTCACGATACGATTGTAGGACATTGTCAGGGACATACATACATTTGACAAGTGATAACACAATAAAACACACTTAATTCTAAATGTCTTAATTTTCAATAACAAACTTGACACGTTTTGATTGTTAATGAGTGACAACAAGCATATTTTAAAAGTTTCAAAGGATCTCAGTGTAACTTACGTACACAAGCGAATGTTAGAAAAATCAGAAAAATACGGCCTTAGCTGATATCAAAATCAATACTACTTCCGGGTAAATAGGGCCCGGGAGAATCCGCATTTAGAAAACCTGATTTAGAAAACCGCGCACGATTTTCGCAATTCCGTGTTTTCCGCGCACCAAAAAAATCAGCATTTTCCGTTCCAAATCCCCGCTGAAAATGTGCAGAATCTGCATAATTACGCACCTAAAGGGTTCTGGTAGACAACCATATCCATGTTACTTAAGTGTAAATAAACAAGGCGGTTCTCGAACCACAAAGGTCCCCCGCACGTCTCGCGACGAAAGAGTAATGAGGGAAATATAATTTTAAGATCACAGGGAGAATTGTGATGGAAATGAGTGGTTCTCAAACCACTGAGGCTGCTGCTGCCAAAGCAGTTGCAATTTGACGGAATCAAATGTTGACAACATTGACCATACAACTATTTGTAGTTATTTGACCTTAGATGACCCTACTTGACCTTGAAATGACCTTCACAATTTTCGGTTTAGAAATGTTGACCACATCCACAAAGTTTCATGACCTACCACATGTTGACTTAGTTGACCTTGAATACCCCACGACCTCTAATTGACCGGCAATGAATGCATACTACACCCCTCAGTTTTCATGACCATTGTATTACTACCATGTGTATAGATTTGACTTTGGATGACCCCACATGACCTTGAAATGACCATCAAAATTTCTGGCACTGAATGTTGACCACACCCACCAAGTTTCATCATCCTACCACATACTTAGTGATTTGACCTTGGATGACCCCGCATGACCTTGAAATGACTTCAAATTTTTTGGCACTGAATGCTGACCACACCCACTAAGTTTCATCATCCTACCACCTACTTAGTGGTTTGACCTTGAATGACCCGACATGACCTTGAAATGACCTTCAAATTTTCGGCACTGAATGTTGACCACACCCACCAAGTTTCATCATTCTACCACAATTGACAAGGGCTATAGAAATTTAATTCCATTTGACCTTGAATGACCCCACATGACCTTGAAATGAACTTCAAATTTTTCTGCACTGAATGTTGACCACACCCACCTAGTTTCATCATCCTGCCACAATTGCCAAGGCTTATAGGAATTTAATCCCATTTTTGACCGCATTTGACCTTTGACCCATGCCACATGACCCACCTCCGAACTCATCCATGGTGCGAAGATGGGCACCCATACTTGCTTAGATCAAAAGATATCGTGTTTACAAGGCTTATATCTCTATTTTTGACCAAATTTGACCATATTTGACCTTTGACCCATGCCACATGACCCACCTCCGAACTCATCCACCGTCTACTTGGGTGACATCTTTGGTGCGAAGATGGACACCCATACGAGATCAAAAGATATCGTGTTTACAAGGCTTATAACAATATATCCTATTTTTGACCAAATTTGACCAAATTTGACCATATTTGACCTTTGACCTATGTCACATGACCCACTTTACGTCCTAAACGCCTACTTGAGATGCATCTATGTTGCGAAGATGGACACCCACACTTGCTTAGATCCAGAGATATTGCAACTAAAGTTGGCGGGGGACCAATAAATAAATCGATCATGTTGATGAAAATATGGACAAATTGTCGCCTATAATCCGTGATCCCAGCCGATAATTCCCTACCAACCTCTCTAAAACTATATGCATAAAAGACCCCATAAATATGCTGCAAGAGTGTCAATCATATCAGCACAGAGACAGCTCACTCTAGGCAATTGTTTAGCGCTTTTGTGTTCTTTCCCGATTGAGTATTTACAATAAAGCAACTACCTCACCCCCATTAATTAAATGGATCAATCCAAACAGAGTAAACAACAGTTCCACTAAAGGAGAACCTGTATAAAGAATACCCGGTAACTTATACAATATTCGGTATAAAAATAATTATTCAACACATATTGAGTGGTCTCATGGAAAAACGGAATTACACTCACTATAAAAGTGAATTAAAAACATTTGCCTGACCATATTTGAAATTTAAATAGTGCATGGTCAGACTAGATGGTTTTAATTCATTGATATGGTTAATATAATTCTGTTTCAATGAAACCACTCGATATGTGGTCAATAATGATTTTGTATACAAAATATTATTCCTTGTAAGCGTTCTCCTTTAATATGTTAATGGGGGGCTGGCAATTGCAAGTAAACAAGAATAAACAACAGTAATTAAGTCCAGATTATTTTATAAAAAAACATTTAAAAATAACAAACCTAGATTTGAAATCCAAATAAATCATTGTGTGTTTAATTGCTAAAATATGTCATTTTATGTCATAGTTGTGATTTTCTATTCTTCGATTTGAGATTAGTTATTTCACACAATGATTATAATATATGGACAAGCATTATGTATATGCAAAAATTGAAAAAACATGATTTGTTTGAAAATTGAGTGCACCTTCAGGCTTCATCGGGAAATGAGTCAGCCTTTAAAATATTACGATAGCAGGCAAGTTCAAAACAAGGTTTGCGGTTTTCTTTTTACTTGTTTGTCCAATAAACCATCGAAACGTTCTCAGTAGGTGGTTAGTACAGCATTTACAAACATCGTACGCCGATTTCGTACACATAATTTATGCAAATAGCAATGTAGTGGCGCTGTTCGCCTCATTACGTGACGTCAGACCTGTTTACAAGAAATTCCCAAAGTCGATGTATTGATAGGGGATTTCCCTTGTTTTAAAGCTTCTTATTGGTTAAAAACATCATGTGACCAATCATAACGTCATTTAATCGATAGCTCTACTTTCAATGCATCAAATTGCTTTTATTCTGTCGCAATATCGGTACTTGTTTCGCCGAGTTACCTACATTTTTGTGTCGCCGTTTGGTACGAGTTTGC
>JAMKCH010029624.1:0-35965 GCA_023653785.1 Ophioderma brevispina | reverse complement strand
ACTATAATGAATGAACCCTTCATCAATGGCCAACTTTCTGAATTTAATTGTAAAATCTATGGCCCCCATGTCATATAAAACAAACGGCTTAAAAGAAGCACTGATTGCAATAAATAAATCCCACTTGATTATAAATCTGTCAATAAATATACAATTTGCAGTTCTTCAGTTCGCGCTCACTATATTCAAGAATGTAGGCTATGGATGCCATCCTATCACAACTGGCCTCACTGACCTTTGACCCTGCACATCACCTTTGACCTCTCAACTAATGAGGGATCCCATGGGGCCCGACGACAAGTTTGGTTTCCAATGAACTCAACTTTTCAATTGAGGATATTTTTTTTTAAATTACATTTTAATGTTTTCTTTTTGTGTTTTATTCATTTATTTAACATTTTAGTGCAAACACACGCACATGCACACAGATTGGTCCTGTCCACTATGCTGGCAGCCCACACAACTCCAATTCATAATGTGCAGCCACTAAGCCTACGTGTGCACTTTGGACTGTCCAAATAAATCCCAAAATTTGCCCATGCACTACTATTTCTGTTTCAGTTTTAATTTCCATCCTGGATCATGTGAATTATAGTCCTCACTTCTACTTTATCATCAGTTCTTTTTTCAGTTGATAACTTCTCTTGCTCATAATCCCCTTGGCCTGATTGAATCGCTCATCAAGCTTGTAGCATTGGCCCACACAGTAAATTCAGTTTTTGGGAAAACCTACAGGTTAAATTGCTCAGGTGCATGTGAACAAGAGAAAAAAATCAGAAAAAACATTGCGGAATTCAATCCTGTGATATTTAATTTGCTGGTCAAGATAAAATCCAACAAAAAATATACAAGTACATGTTAGTTGCCTCTCTAGGTCGAAAATGGCCTCTCAAAAATGTAATTCACAAAATGACATGCATTTAAAAATTGTGCTTTATGCTGCAAACCTTTTAAAAATTACCTTGGCAGTTATCATCACTTTGGAATAACAACCGGGGAGATGTTGATCCATAAATGTTGCAAAGTATGAACCCGATATGATGTCTTCTGGCCTTATCCCTATTGATCTAAAATCGCCTTCATTTTGTTGTACCTCCTCCCTTTTTCCCTGTCTGTGGTAAATGCACTTGTGTTTTTATTAGGCATGTAGTCACCTTAACTTAAATGTCAAACTCAATTACAAAAAGTTACTGGGTACCCAAAATGTTTTAAAAACATAGCCATTTTCTTAAAAAAATCCCAATTTCTCCACATGAGTTTCTATCTCACTTGTTTTCCCTCAAATTGTGATACCAGGAGGTTACTTTCACTATTTAATTAATGTACAAGTATATACTATAAGTCCCAGTAGAATAATTACCATTGTTCTCAACTTTTTTCTCAATTTCTGCTTTTTCTGGGAATTTATATTTTTAATGCATCAATCATTTCAGGATGGGAACTGCATGTTAATGCAACCTTTCAGGGACAACTTGTGCATACCGTGTACAGTACTGACATAATGTTAAAGAAGTGTAAAATCCACAAACCTTGAAAAAACTGTCTGCATCTAAATTCTGGGCATTAATTTTGGAATTGAGTTTGGAAGTCAATCCTCCTGGACACGTACAAGATGTACGTACTGACCATACATACACCCTAGGTACTAAATTGACGAACACAATACAATTTTAAGGAAAATATATTAGGCCTAAAGTGAACTTACCTATTCTTTCAAATAGGTCGCTCATCCTAATGCATTGTTGTCTTTACAGTCTGTCTACGGTGGCCACGATTACCATGTTTAAATTGCTTGTCACTCCCTTCTGGTACCCATTCACATCTTTCTTGAATCTTTTCAATGAAATGTGAATGCATAACACAGGCTTCTGTAGCAAACTTCTTTACCACCAATGACAAAATGGTATATGTGTTCTCTAAAATTAGATTTCTCCGGTTCAAGAGCGTGTGTGTAGAAACTTCTTTAAGGACATAATTCCAATTGTTCATCCTCACTCATGTGCTGCACCCTATTGACAAGTCCTCTATGTCATTTACAGTAAGATGTTTTGTACATTTGTCCACACAGCATATTTTTGTAACCCTTCAATTGGTGGTGGTAAATTTTGAACTTTCCTCTTTTTAGCTGGTGGATCTTGCCTCTCCCCTTTGGACGATTCCTCCTGTGATTTCTCTTTCTGCTTGATAATTCGGCGCAATGTTTCTCTATCTAAATCAGTCACCGTGCTCAGCGTTTCATATAGCTTATTGTCTGGTCTGATTTGGGAACAGAACTCTCATCTCTTGTTTTATAAGAATGGACTGTTGGCAAGGACACTGCATATTGAGAGCCTGGCTTAGTCTTGTATGTATGGACTGTTGGAAGTGTGCCTGAAGCTGGTTGTGTTTCATATGAGTGGACAGTTCTTAATGACTGCAAGTCAACTGGCAAATGGCTATTAAGTGGCTCTTCTTCATTTCCCGGCACTGCATGACCATCTGTTCCCATCAATATTGATTGGGACATTATCCAATCTGCTGTGACATCATGACTAGAAATCTCATGAATTTCATTCAACAAGAGTGATTGAGACCTTACCCATTCTGTTGTTACATTATGGCTATCAGCATTACCTGTAAAACAAAAGATTATCATTAAAAAGATTTTAATATTTTTTTTAAAATTACCCCTCACAGTATTAAAGGTGCTTGTTCCGATCGCCTCTGGGACCCCCCTGATTTACCCGGAAGAAGTATAAATTTTGATATCAGATGAAAGGCCGTATTTTTCTCATTATTGTCCTGAACTTTTAGCTTCCAAATCCACTTCTTTGCAAAGATATCACAAAAAAACTGTCGTTTTAGTGGTTAACCATCAATATTAGCACAGTATGAATCTTGGGCCTTGCAATGTGCATTATCGCCTCTATTATCAAAACCGCAGGTTTGTTTCCCACAATACTTGATGGTAAGTGTATGCAGGTGCCAGGCTCTCTTATCAAGTAGAGATCATGATACTCATAAATCCGAACACCCACCTTTAACTGATTTCTGATTGATTTTAAAGGTCCACGGTCCGATTGCTAATAGCCTCGTCCCCAGGGATCTTAGATTTTACCGGGAGTGGTTAAAATTTTATAAGAAAGCTACTATTTTTCTAATACCCAGCCTGTGAAATCTTACGGCTGAAGGATGTTTGGTTTGAATGTTATGAGCGAAAATATACATGTATGAGGGTCCCAAAAGATGATCCGAACAAGCACCTAAAAACGTTCTTGTGTTTTAACTGCACTGTAGTGTAGATTTTAAATATCTTTTTCTTAAGCAATAACAGCTCACATTTTTTTTAAAGAGTGCCCCAATTTTCCAAAAATGTGGAGATTTTTGCCCAGTTGCATTGCTAGCTGGCTATAGTAAACTATTGGTCATGGTTAAGATCGAACATACAGTCATTTTCACAATCAGTCGTGTAACTTTTGTACCCTTGGGGTCAAAATTTCAAAGTACTTTTTATTTGTTATTTTCACTAAAAAAGTACTCACAAATGATCAAATTTTGAATTACTGTTTTGGAGCTTAATCTGTAATTTGCAAAATATGTGTAATTTTGGAAATATTGTGGCATATTGGGTAAATTTGAGCAAAAAATCAATTTTTTGTGAAAATCCATTTTTCAAAAATTGTAACATAATTTTCAGCAAAAGAGATACTATTTAATTCATCAGTGGTTCTCAACTGTTTTGGCTCGCGGGCCGTATACCCTTCAAATATTCATGCTCGTGGGCCAGATGCACCCTATTTTGCTATGTTTGCTGTATATTTCAAAAACTGTTCAAGGGTCAACCACCAAAGCTTTCCTGGCCGCCTGTTGAGATTTGACAATCCCTGATGTAGATGTATCGCAAAAGAAGGACATTTGTAATTAGGATAATTATGGTAATATCGGAGACCCCGATAATTCCATCCATGGAGCCTGCTGGAAACGGCTTCCGATATGAAACATACAAAAATATTTTTAGGGCAGGTTTTTTATCAATAATTTTTTTCAAAAAAAAAAATTGAATTTTGCAGTGGCACTGAAATCCCATGGGTGGGCATTGAATCAAACGCTGTTAGGCCTAGGCCCAGTTCCGATAATTGTAACTCGAGGTCTCTACATACGGTACACATTATGGCTGACGTTAACATTGGACCAGTAAAACATTTCAGGTTAATAAAAGGCCACTTGAGTCATGCTTAGCAGGACTGGCCTAGGCCTAGGATAGTGCTTAAATTTGCTTTCCTTAGAGCGGCACTGGCACATTTTCACAAAATATGAAATTTCTTCAATTTGCTCTCAAGTGATATTCTAGGCCAAAATTGGAAGAACAGAGATATATTTTTCACATAAAAATAATATACCCCAAAACAGATAGGGACATTGATATGAGGATAAAGACATCCAGGTAATTTGTAGGCCAACTTTTAAGTTTTCCATAATTTTAATCAACAAGTTTGCATACATGAATATTTTGACTCATACTCGCTGACATTAAAACCACAAAGGGTTATACATGTAGACCGGTCAAACAGTGTGCATAGCGTGGGAAACATGCATACGGCGTGCGTGTTCTTGTGTTAAACGCCATTTTCGTCGTCTGCTGAATTAATGTCGCCGGCGACATTTATTATAAAATCGTTCTGTTTACCCATTAACCCTAACCCTGACGTCGGTTTCTAGCCTATCTCCCGGGAGGAACTGAAGGAGTGAGGGAAGAGGGGAACAAGAAAAGTCCCAAATTCGGGTGGGATTCGAACCCAGGGCCCTTCGGGCCCCAGCCCCCATGACCCGGGATAGCATGCTACGGCGATGTCCTGTGGCCTGCGGTGGTCGGCCAGCGATTCAGTGCCCATATGAGTCTTGGTTTGATGACGTCATCGCTACTTTCTGGACTTGGTGCATTTTTCTCAATTTAACACAGTGAGTTTTGGTGAGACTTGGTTGTGCTACATGTAGGGTTAAGGAATCTGATTTGGTCTTAATCATTTCGGGTGAGGGCTTTTGTATAAAAGATATACAACCATGCAAAAATATCAGACCACAACCTAGAGCAACATATTACTACGGAGACTTCTTCCGCAGAAGAATCCTGGCCAGCATAATTACAATTTACATACCGGGTCAAACAATGCTGCATAAATGCCATCACACAATGCATGATTTATAAACCTCAATGTCTGACAAAGCGTAATAGCGTCAAGACAAGTGTACGTGCTTGCATCCCCATGATTTCATTCAGTACTGTGTGTACGTCAATCTGTTGCTTGGTGTGCGTGAATGTCGCACTGCTCTGCGTTTAAAAAAACCCATCACTTGTAATGATTACAATTCAGTGCACAAAATACACGAGGGCTAAGGGCATTAGCCCTCAATTTTTCATTCACAAAATAGCCCCGTGAGAATTTTTGGCCTATGTAAAAATGCCTACGACTAAGAGGTTACTTTTTGCAGATTTGTCTCACAATCAAATAGCCCGCCCCCGTAGCCCCAAAAGTTTTTGTCCCGCATTAAAATATCAACGCGATACTCCCGTGTAATGTGTCACAATTCGTGTACAAACACAGCGTACACGTACTTATTTTCAACAATTATTATATTCGTCTCAGCAGTTGTGTTTAAATAAATTTGCATTTATTTTTTGGCTGTATTCTACGAGGAACAACTAAAGATTTCAACATGGAACGATAGTACTAGTGTTGAGTAGACAAGTATTTAACTTTCTGTTCTGCATGAAGTTGACATTCATCTTGGTCATGCTGCACTCCAGTTTGAGTTGCTGCGCCTGAGCCTAGTGGTCAAGTATGGTACTTACGAAAGCTACTCAAGCCTGCTGAAACAATGACATCAAATTCTGGGTTTGGCAAGTCCCCTTTCGGCGGCACTTTCGTTTCAAATACTGCTCCACAGGTTAGGAGACTACAGCCTCCATATGTCCCCTATATTTATTATTGGGACCATTGCTTATGGAAAAATAGCGTAAAACGTCTGGAAAATGTGCGTACTTCAATGTAGATTTGTCCGAGGATCAAACATGTGCTATTATTTTGTTTTGGGGATATGAACTTCGAAGGAAGATCAGAAACAAGTCTCTCTCTTGCGTTAACCACCGCCCGCACGCTATTGTGTTAGTACACTCGCACAAACACTGTATTGCGTGTTGGGAAGAGCTTACAATCATGTGACTGATATCCGGGACATTTCCGTAGCACATGATATCGCCACCATTTTGTTAAACAAGACATGTGAATCGATGTGAATAGCTGACACCGGGATTTAAAATTGCGCCGATTTCTTTCTTCTTTGCAAGGTAAGGGATCGTTGATAACGAGTAAGAACTTTGGTACAAGCCGTTATTAGTCCCCCTTGTGATATCGGTAATGGAGCATATTTCTTGTAGAAATTTCGTAATTTTTTGTTGTCTCCTGTCACCCCATTGTCACACACGTTAGCTTTGTGGTTTCTGTTGAATACTATTTGCCCACTCTCAAAGTTGTTGACCGAGGGGCTCCAACCAAGATGTGTACCATATCTAACCTGATAGCCAGGTTAATTTTGATAATTTCTAAATTCTGTAAGGGTTTTTTTGTAAAAGTGTTAAGCAATTGTTTATAGTTTAATTGGAGGGTGCTGATTAAAAATGGCTTTAACGGTGCGCCGTTGCCTGGTTTGCATACCTTCAAAATTCGAAAAAAATAAATGGCCGCCATGTTCAACACAATTTTTGCTAAAACGTGGGTTTTAGGTCAACATAGAAGGTTAGAAGTGGTGGCAATACCCTGTTTATTTGCTGAGTATAATATAGCTACTACAAACTGTACTAACGTGGTTGTGAAATTCAAGATGGCTGCCCCATATTAATTAAGACTCAGCCTATCCAACGCCTCTCCTGTTTGCAAGGACATGCAGGAGCAGTAACGCATGTTTTTGACAGCTGAGGATTCCATATTGCCTACTTCACAAAACTTGTACCTATCTTGGTTTGCTGCCATTTTGAAATCAAGATGGCTGCCATATTACTAGTATTAGGATCATCTATCCAACGCCTTGCATGTTATAAGACAAAGACACGCAGAGCAATACGCTGTTTGTGACACTGCGGATTACATAATTGGCTACTACAAAACTTGTACCTAGCTAAGGTTTGCTGCCATTTGAAAATCAATATGGCTGCCATATTATTAGGATCAGCTATCCAACCCCCCTTTAATGTTATAGACAAAGAAACATGTATAGCAATACTAATTGTTTGTGACACTGAGGGATTCCATATTGCGCTACTACAAAACGTGTACCTAGCTTGAGTTTGCTGCCATTTTAAATTCAAGATGGCCGCCATATTATTAGGATCATATCCAACGCCTTTCATGTTATCGACAAAGACGTGCATAGCACTACACATGGATTACAAATTGCTACTACAAAACTTGTATCTAGCTTGGGTTGCGCAATTTTGAAATTCGAGATGGCCGCCATATACAGGATCAGCTATCCAACTCCTTTCATGTTATAGACAAACACATCGCACAATACGCATGTTTATGACACTAAGGATTCCATATGGTGCCTAAAACAGTCCGATTGACAAAAGCCTTTCATGCACGTGGAGCAGAGAACGAGATCGCATAATGCACTCATAGTGGAAGGAAAAGAAATTTCAAAACATCAACCAAAAACACCCACAAACGATAGATCTTTTTTCATCAGTTTAAATACCCACTTAAGTGCCCTGTTCTGCCTAGGAAACTAGACCCGGAAGCAGTGGAATGCAATCAAAAAAACCTCAACGAAGTGGGCAAGTGAAACAAGGGTGGGAATTTCCACCCTATTGTCGCTTGCCTTCAGGTTTTGAACAAGACTATGGCCAACACAAGCTTGGTATTACTGATTCAACTTGAAGCAAACCACCGCTGGCTCTCCACAGTGGGAAAGCGCTATGACACAACCTCACTTAGGCCACCAGACCCACTAATGTCAACATCACATTCAGCGGCGGGTGAACCCTCGCGGACATAGATCTTCTTCTTATCGTGTCCAAACACGTGGGTTCTCAAATATGATCCCGCCAGAGATGGTACAACGCCTGGCTGCTTGCTGAATTTCCGCAAGTCCGGCTGTTTGTGCATTGTTGCTCAAGCAGTGGGCAACCAAGAGGTGTTCCATTGTCCGTGGAGCTGTTCCACAACCACAGGTTAGTATCCTGATCTGCTTCCGGATAGCCCCACTTGTGCAAGGAAACCTTAGATCGGCAGTTCTGGTTCTCAATCTATTGGGGCATCGCCATTCAGCCCATGAGGAGTCAGCTCCAGTGGGAGATGTCACCAGTTCAAATACCGATAGATGTTACTTGGTTGATGGAAAGTCTTTCTTCACAAGGCGACTCTCTTTACCTCCTTAGAGACTGTTTCAAGAGGTTGGACTTTGCTTTAAGAAACTCTCTCTAGATTTAAGGCGGTTTGGCAGCAGTTAATCTGTCCATACATATGGTGCTTCACATTATACTTGGCAGCTACGCCTTGCATGCTCGCTACGATTCGACGGAGTCTGTGGAGCAATTCCTGCTTAGGATGTACAAGTTTTTTCCTTTGGTGTTGGACGAGGCATCCTGTGATACGCCGGCAGGAAAGCTTTTACCTGGTCAAGCTTGCTTGCATGGGTTTGATCTTTCATACAGGCAAGCATACTCTGCACATGATTACCACAGGGCAAGTGCCGTCGTCTTAGGGTAAGTGGGCCGAGCACCCCCCATCTTGTGCAGTGAGTTTGTTCAAGATGTTTTGCGTGAACATACGTTACCTTTACTCTTTCGTCGTCTCAATGGTGGGTCTTATAAGAGAGAGTGCGTCCAATGTGACTCCTAGGTAGACAGGGTTAACAAGGGAGTTCAGACCAGGTAACTTTAAGCTGGACGTTTGGTTTCACGGTGCTTAATGGAAAGCACACAGCCTGTGTCTTAGATGTGTTTGCACGTAGGTGGTTTTCCTCATCATATGAGTGAGTTCATCCAAAGCTTTGGAGCAGCCTCTCTTCACAACTTGGAAGTCGGCATCTTGTGCGCTAATTCCAAGATCGTCTGCATAAATAAAACGACGGTTCCTGCCTCCTAGGTTGGTCGTTGTTAATATCTGTTGAACAGGAGAGGTGCAAGAACACTCCCTTGTGGTAGATACCATTCTTGAGGAGCCTACGCCATCGGCTCTTCTTCGCTCCTAGCTGAACAGAGAACATCCTGTTAGCCAGCCAATCCCCACGCTCAGCTCAGTCAAGCGGATGTCTTTGGTACATTTTTCCAGGATCTTATGGAGTAAGGCATCTGTGATTAACGGTCTCATAAGCTGCTGAGAGTCTACGAACCACAGCTCTCCGGTTACCATAGATAACTGCTCTACCATAGATGAACATGCTCGAAATGCTCTATTCTGTTTGTTTTCGATAATGTGTCAACATAATTCCTGGGTTGATTGGTGTTCTAAAGATTTCTTGAACCACTGCTCCTGTTGCTTGTTGATGAGACAGTGAGCTCCCCAACCTTGGAGAAAGGCATCTGACATGATGTTCAGTTCTGGATTGGGGTCGGGTTCCTCGGAACCAGGGTCTGTGTGAATTTGGTTGTCGATGCATACGCGTCCTTGCAGGTTTTCGCGACAACTTCATTTCCAGGCATCTAAAATCGTACTTCTTTCCATAAAGCCTTCCTTGTCGTTCTGGATTACTCTTGGTGTTGTACGGCCAATTGCGCTCCACATGTCGCGCCCTAAGCCATTGGTAGATTATCGCACATTTTTTCCTATCATACTGGCCAATTCTTGGTTTGATTGTTTCTTATAAATTCTTACAACTTCTTTACTGACGTCACTTTTTTTCTTCTGGAAGGGTGAGAGTCATTTGAAATGAAGTATTTTTTTTTTGCCCTGATTTGTGTATCATATTTTAAAATATTGTTCTCTTTTCAAATCATAGTTGTCATAAAAATAATCTTCTGATTGCCCAGACGCTTTGCCAATGAATTTATTCCGTTTGAAATGCTCTATTCTGTTTGTAAGGGTGATTCTGAAATTTCAGATCTGAAGACCGGGTATAGAAGTAATTATAGTCTGCCGTACTCACAGTCGGCTACAACGGTCTAGGAATAGGCACTCAATTCAGTTGACTCTTCACGCCCACAATCAGTCACGTTCATTTTGAATGAACTGGACCCACATAACATACTGGACGGAAACGCTCCATCCTTGCCATCCTTTAATCGATACTTCACTCCACGTCATCATCATTTTCATAACCCACCTCCTCCCAGTTTTAGATCATTGGTCCCAACTCTAGTGGTGATAACGGGACCCCCCGGCTTTAACGGAGATCATATCCAGATCCGAACATTAGTTTTCACGCTTTCTTCCATTATTCGTCTATGGAGCCCTGCCCGGACATGGCTCCGCCGGACTATAGTTGCTTTTCACACAGCACACCGGTATGACCCACCCTCGATTTGATTTCCAGTTTATTGGATTTGCAAGATCCGTAAATTGTAATGCCTCCCATGCCTGTGTTCCCTTTCCCATAACGCACTTTACTGAATCGTCCCCGAGCTGGTGGCCTGATGTTAAATGCTTTAAGTTCGTTGGTTTTTTTTGTATTAATAGGACTTTGGACTTGCATAGGTTGAAAGTCCTGAGAGCCCGGTAGTTTTGCTCATGGTTGGGCGAATCCTGTCCTCCTGCTAAAATGAAACTTCTCTGCCCCTATTGCTTCGTTGCTATGGATGAAGGCCTGTTATATGGGTTTGTCCCATGGGGCTGACACCCCTGGCGAGTGGCGAGACGTTTCTGCCTCTTCACGAAAGGGTTCTGAATGTCTCTGTCTATATAACATGATGAAAGGCGTTGGATAGCTGATCCTAAAAATGGCGGCCATCTGAATTCCAGTGGCAATAAACCCCAGGCGAGGTATTGCGGTAGCCAAAAAGGAATCCTCTAGTTTCATAACATTAAACAATGGGGTATGGCCCTGCAATGTCTTTGTCTATACTGATAGGGCGTTGGTGCTGATCCTAAGAATATGGCAGCCATCTTGATTTCAAAATGGCAGTCAAACCCCAACTATGTACCAGTTTTGTAGTAGGCAATCTGGATCCTCAGTGTCACAAACATTGTATTTTGCTCTATCACCTTCTGTCGAACATGCAAGGCTTTGGATAGCTGATCTAATAATAGCAGCCATCTTGAAAGTTCAAGATGGCAGCACACCCACGCTAGGGTACAAAGTTTTTGTAGTAGGCCATATGGAATCCCTCATGTCATAAACATGGGTATTGCCACCTCTTCTAACCGTTCTATTTGCCTTAAACCATGTTTTAAAAAAATACACAAATTATGCTGAAATGAAATGGGCGGCCAGTTTAGAGTTTTTTTTTTTCGAATTTGAAGGTCAGAAAACGACAATGGCCAAACCTGTTAACAGCTATTTTTGGATTTCAGCCCCCCGAAATCACCCTAAGAACAGCCTTAACCACTTTTTACTAAAAAGCCTCCACCTTTAATGGAGCACAAATATTCAATTTTGCCTTTATGAGCCTGAGGCTGAGCCTGAGGTGGCACTTTTCGAGTCACCATCTAATTTGAGTTTTTGGAGGTTCATGGGGGAGAGTATGCCACTCACTTTAATTCCCATCCCCATCTGATGATTCCATTGTTCAGTGTAAATTTAAGTCTAGTATATCATGACTTAGAACACCCAGGCTGTGAATTCGGAAGCATTGGCATTACTTTACAGTGTTTTATACCGTTAACCAACGGCCGAATAAAACCTCATACTTGAAGGATTTCCTGTACTTTAAGGAGAACGTATGCAACACGTATCTGAAATCCTATGACTTAGAGCTTCATTGTCATATTGTTGAACAATATGATTATTTAACTTCAGACACTCTCCTGTCAAGACCATTCTGTAGCGGAATCATCAGCAGACAACTTTAAAAAATTCAAAAATCGACTCCACTGGACCACTATCAAGCGTACGGGTTCTCTTTTTGGGGCGTAGTTATATATCGCCTTTTCGAACTTGTGTCGCGTGTATGAGATTAAAGTCAGGTTAAATTTCCATCTCTTAACAAAACTTCACTTCTCACACATCCCAGCGTAGAGATCATTGGCGTATATACCACAAACACTGCATGAAAGCGTTCACACACTGAGTCAGGCGGTGACGGCCAAGAAATTGCAAATTAAGAGATCTTTGATTTTGATAATCATTATTCTCATCGATGCCACCCTTCAGGAGCCAAACGAGGTGAACACGTAAAGCCTAAACCCTAAAACTTGCACGACAAATCCTTTTTGAGGGACTACTAGGGAACGTTAATGTAATGAGCAATATTACCGTGGAGAATGAGGGTTCCCTTTCCCCTTTCTCCCCACCCTTTTTTTCTGTAAAAACAATTTCATGTGTCTCCCTCTTTCCTTAGAAACAAATCGCGCTGCTCCCTTGTTTATCATTTAAAAAAATGTGTCCATTTACGTGTGACCAGCCGGGACACTCGAACCCCCCTTTTGCCAAAAAGATGTAAAAATTAAAATCAAACTATTAATTTTTGGCTTGAAATCGTTGTAACTTTTAAACCACGCAGTCTCTGGGAAAATCCAAATTTGACGTCTTGATCGCCTACAAATAACCTTCTCGATAAATTTTTGTAATTTCTAATAGGTTGAGGTCCTAATGTCGTTCTTCAAAATTTGATATAAAAAAATGACGGTCACCCTGACTACTTTTGTCCATTACAGGCCTGAACCACCGAAATTTGACACTTTTTTCAAATTGGGGGGCCGTCCTTGTTGGGCGCAAGAAAAATCCGCGCCACTTCGTCATGCAGCAAAGCAGAACGCAGCGTATAGATGCCGCTATTTTAATAACGCAAACAAACGCCCAGTTATCCGCGGTATCTGCGCATGAATAAATAACTTCGCAGCTCAAAACTAAATTCTCCATTTGTCCATGAAATTGGCCTGAACAAATGCTAGGTGGTAAAAACAAGCTGCGCGTAAACAAATCACAACGTCAACAACCCCCTTACAAAGTCAGAAACCCCTCTTCTGCTTAACGTGCTTTACCGCGCAGATTTTTAAGGAAAGGGACTTTGCCATTTTGAACTTCCGCACTAATTTGGGGTCGAAAACGATGATAACTTCCCGCGGTTTTTCGAACTCGAGTTTAAAAATCACAATTTACCTTTATTTTAAAACTTTATCTAATAAAACTACACAGATCATTTTATGGTGATTATGAATTATTACAACAAAAAACTTTATTCAAATTTGACTCTGAGCATTTACTTTTTAAAATATTGTTGGTGAAAGTTTGAGACGTGCTCATTGTTTTTTACAAATCTTTGAGTTTGTTTTCCAATGCTAAATCGATTTCGCGAGGCAAATCTTACCGCTTTACGTGCAAAATGTTGATGACAATCTCAAAATAAAGTCTGCCGTAAATCTTCCAGAACCTGAAAGCTGCGAGCTGAATAATTTCGGCCCCCGGTAGCTATTAGTGCTACTGGACGGCATAATGACTACGGAATGAATATGGAGGGGTGGGCCATTATTATGCCGGGAAATTTTCATCAAGAGATAGAGAGGGAACAGAAACTTTTTAAAAGGGGAAACAGCATGATCAAGGTGGATTGTTAAATTTTTGAACGGAAGCGAGGGGGAACGCGAAACATTTGCCGACAAAAAGTTGAAATCCCCACCCCCCCTTGTAATAATTAATGACCCACTCCCCTAATGGAGCGGAAGTTTTTTAAAACTTAATTAAAAAAAATAGTAACAAATAAGAAGACAAGAGAAGGAAGAAAATAATCAAACTTTCATCAAGAAAGGCAAACAGAATTCAAAAGATTGTTTAAAAACTAAGTGTTTTATTATTGTGTAACCGTAGGCCCATGCACTTTAAGTTCAAATTCTCGCAGACGCGTGTTGTTTTGTGGCTACGAGAATAAAATAATCATTAATAGAATCCTGTATACTTATGGCTTGATAAGCAGAATGACTTGGTAACAGTCGACAAGAAAGTTTAAAATGTTGCGTAAACTTTGGAGCGCGTTTTGGTAGGTACGCCGTCAGTTTTCCACGCGTCCTCCTGCGTAATAGTATATGCGACGCTTGGACACCGTAATAACGCAATGTTCCTTTTGAATCACAAAAACGTGTTTCCTTTTAACACAGAAAAAGTAGAAAACCGTGACCCTATTTTTTTTTTTCTTTGAATCGAACGAATTTTATAAATGCGCAACTTTTGTCAAATTTTCAAAAAAAAAAAGATATGGAGCAGATTTTTTGTAACAATTCAAAACAATCAAAAAGTGCAAACAGTGGATTTTCCATAGGCCTTGTGTACCATTTAGAGAAAAAAGAGCTTAAAAAATATTCTTTTGTATGACCTTTTTTCTCAAAACGAGTAACCGTGACCCCTTTTTTTTTATTTGATTCAAAATCGATGAGAAGCATTTTAACACACGAACTCTTGGGAAAAATGGTGAGTAAAGTCTATCATGGGACAACTCCACCCTTTTTTAAGCTAATAATTTTTTATTGCCTAACTCTTTATGGCATCATGCACAGCACACTAGACGAACTGAGCATAAAGGAGAAATTAACATGATTAGTGCTGCATTACTTGCTTGTGGGACAAAACACAAAATACTTTTAGGGTATGTTTTAGTCGATGGAATACTTGTTTAGGGTGCATTTGTAAGTCCATGTCATGCATCATATCCAGTTTCCAGTATACTGGATGTCAACACACGTTCCTCTTTGCATACAAATCTAGCTAGAGGTGTTTCATTATCGTCTGGGTATTTGTTTTGAGCGAGCTTAAGAGTCATATCCGTTTGCATACCAATAACGCTATATTTATGGCTTTTAATTTTTGTTAATGGGTTTCTGGTAAAAAGACGTAACGGATCTTCGTAATGTGATATAAATTTTACAATTTCAACCTCAACGGCCCGTATTTTAGACATTGTAATGCAGCGGGTGCGGGTTATCTAGATCCAAAGTGTTGGTTTCTTTTCCAAGTATCGATCCTCTTTGGCCTAACTTTAAACTCTAGAACGATAGGCCTATTTAAATCCTTCGTAGTAGACCTAAGGAATAGGTACAAATACGATCGTCGTATTACGAGGTATCCGGACGTCCAAATTGGTTACCCTTCAAAATTACCGTTCTACTGATAAGGTTTGAAAACCCTTTTCTTAGAAGAAGACAAATACAAATTTATCGAATATCAATAACTGGAGCCAAGTGGTAAAAAAAATATTATACCATACTGTGTTTGTAGTATAAGAAAGCTATCTATCCAATATCTTTTGAATATTCAACTGGTAGGCGTTCGAATAATGTATAAAATAATATAACTTCGTTTTATTGAAACCTTTTACAAAAAGCAACATACTGTAATGTTTTGGGAATTACGTCAAACTACAATTTATTTTAATTGTTTGCATATTAAATATTAAGTTTTTCAAAACGTTTGTTACCTATTGCTAATATGTTGTTACAAATGTTTGGCATAGGACGTGCAAAAAAAAAAAAAAAAAAATGATCGTATGCGCCAACAAACGTCCGGCCAACACTGGCGAACGGACAAATTTTGACAACCAACAATTAACACCACACCATCATATTTGTACTTGTTATTTAACTCTTTGAAATCATTTAGGGGCCTATATGAGATTGAATGCTGCTGTATTTCGGCATCTGATTCCTGTTTTGTCGAAATTAAAAATGATACTCTTTTTGGTACGATTGCGCACAAAACAGTAAATACTTATGTGTTTATTTCAACACTCAATAATAGCTTTGGTATTGCATTTTTGGACTCTGATCATTTATTTGTTACATATTGGTGAAAGTTTGAACAGTGCTCATTTTTACAAATCTGTGAGTTTGTTTAGATGGTATCGTTCGCGAAGCAATGTCTAATACCCGGCTTTATACGTGCGAAATTTGATGAGAATCGTCAAATAAAGGCTACCTTCAGCTTAAGGGGCTGTGAAGTCAGAAATTCAAAGCACTGTTTTTTGCCAGTAATCTTCTAATTGTTGTTCCAACCTATTAAAAGTATACATATTTGAGAAGGAAATGACGCAAGGAATCAAATATGATAATATATTTTTTTCCCCAAAATACGTATTTTCTGAGAAAATCATAAAAAATGAGATTTTCACTTCATTTTTTGGGTTCCCTATAAAAAATATAGGAAATGTTAATAAAATGGGGAAATGGGCCTTGTTGTTCGTTTTGTATTCCAGATTCATAGTTCTAGGGTCAAGTTAATTTTTATTCCCCTTTTTTTTTTTTCAAATTCTGGCACTATTTATCAAATTATTTGCCAAAAAAGCCAAAAACCCCGTTTCAATTTGGAACAAACGCCAAGATGTTCACAGGTTGTACATAAATCACGATTTTAAACCAAAAGGACAACTAAAAAATACCGCCCTAGTGATTTTTGATATTCTCTATACGATACCTTTCATTTCTTAACTGTTGTTGATATGAGTTCGAGTACTGGGAAACCGAAAAATCATGAATTTTCGCCGAAAGTGAACACGAGAAAATCGCCCATTTGTCCAAATATTGTCCCCTGGTTCGCTACAAATATAGCCCCTATTCCAAGCCACAAGCGTTTCATCTCTTCACACTGCTTCTGCCCCAGGTCACATTGCTTCCATCTGGATACTATGATCAAAATTCAAAACGATTATGAGGCTCAAATCGAAATGTAAATCTCACTCATTCTGTTGGAAAGCAACTCACGTGGGCAACCATTTACAATTGCATACAAGTTACCATGGGTGGTGCGTCATATCGAATCGATGCATCAAGGCGTTTCTGATCCGCTCATTACATCGCGCGCGCCGAATATCACAGGCGAGTACTCTGCGTAATACGCGAAATTACCCGCCCTTTTTGAAGTTCAGCCCATGTGATTGTTCTTGGTCCAAAATGCGTAACATCGTAAAGTAAATTATATGGGAACCAAAACCCCCGCTGCGGCCCCCCTCCCTCTCTCTCGCCTCTGTTCACGCTCTCTGGCCCCCCCCCTGTTCCGGCCGTTCACCCTGCAACACCACTAAAACTAGGCCAGTTGACTAAGTTCCTGACTTCACACCAGCCACCAAGGGTTTTAGAGGAATCATTGCACTACTCGCTCGATTTTCTCTTAATTTTTTTGGATATTATATGGTATTTGAATTGCTGTAGGTGACACATCTGAAATAAAAAAAATAGGGGTACACCGACTTCGTTTATGAGCTCTAGCTGTTTCAAAAAGTGTTTTTTTCAAAAATTTGTACAGCGCTCTAATGGGAAAACCGGAAATGTTTAGTTTTCCAGCAAAATAAAACAATCGAACGATTTTTTGATTTTTCCTACTTATGTTAAGAACTTTTATAAGATCTTTTATTCGGCGCACTATAAAAAACTGGGTGTCCCCTGTACGCTAGTTTTCGAGAAAACCGACGAAATAGGCCTATAAAATAGCAATGTTTCCTTTCAGTGCGTCCTGTTTTGCATGAACACAAGCGCAGCTTACCTTTCGTGTTGCCGCACAGAAATAAGCGCAAACCCCTTCCTAGTACGCGTTCGTTAATAAGAATTGGCTCTTGTTGACAGCAGCAAGCAATAAACTCTGGTGTGAAGTGGGGTTGGGTTAATTGGCAGGGGAGAGTGAGTGAGTGAGGGTGAGTGAGTGAGTGAGTGAGTGAAGTGAGTGAGTGGTGACGAACATTTTTGTTTCAATTATGCAAACAGATCTGTTTAAAAATATAGGCGTATACAAGGAAAATATAAAATTAGGTAATTCAGGCCATGCAGGGATAATTGCATAACAGAAGGGCCGAAGATTCGAACTTGAACAAAAGCTCAAAACATGTGCGAGAGGTAACAACTACTCACTCTCCATTTTTAGGCTTTTACCAAAATTACAACCAAATTAGGGTGTAAATGAAGATGACACCATTATGTGAGTCATTAATTCACACTGGCCCAATAACGGCCAGTAATGGCCCAATAACTGCCAGGTAATGGCCGCACTAACGCCCTAACAGTGACGATTCAATGAATTGGCCCGTTACTGGGCCGAGTCTGGCCCGATTCTGGCCCGGTAACGCAAAGCCTATATTGGCCCAATCGAATGCCGCGTGCAGAACTGAACCTCGAATTGCTCAGCTGTTTTCACCCTTTTTTTCGTGAATCTGTCATAAAAACACCAATTAAGAGTACAAAGACACCACTTCCCTACTCCCCTACTCACCCATCTAACATGTTTGCACTAGCGTACCTGGGGGGGGGCTTTGGGGGCTAAGCCCCCTCCAAAGTTGTCTTAAGAAAAAAGAGGAGGGAGAAAGAAAAAGGGAAAAGAGGAGAAAAGAGAAAAAAATAAAACCCTCAGGAGTTATTTAGGTGTTTTTAACGTGTACGAGGTATGTGTCCTAGTGTCCTACATCCCTACATCCACCTCCACCCCCCCCCCCCCCTCTTCAGATTTGGAGACGACGGTGAAAAATTGGGTCAACCGGCGAGCATAGCGAGCCGAAAAAAATAATCGCTGGCTTTCATGGTTCGAAAATCTTTAGTCCAGCACCCCCTCAATCAAATGTCCCTTCCTGGACGCCTATGTTTTGTGTCGTTAATTTTTTTAATTCGGTACATGGGCGGTTTGTCCGCAATCGTTACCCCCTACCGACACCCACCCCCGCACTCCCCCAACATCTATGAAAACGATTCGGTAACGGCCCCTGGATGTGATTCACAAAAATTGGTACGTGAAGCGACACAATGAAAGAGCAAAACCTACACAACATTCTCCGCGGGGAACTGTGCATGCATCACGCACCCTAAAAAAGATCCCTAAGCTCGACTGCGAGTGCGTAGTGCAACACGCAAAACTGACACGCAAGTAGCAGACTGCCTTTTTCTCTTCATTATCCTCTAGCGCCTAGGAATATAAGCCTAATTCAAATTTTTTTTAGATGGCAAAAAGTATTTTTTTCAAAGTTACGACGTTTTATGCATTGGTACGTATTTATAAGGTCTGTAACATGATACAACATACGGCCATTTACGCTTTATTCTTTCATATTTTTCGTATTAAGATTGGAAGTGACTCAAAAAAAGAGGTAAAACTTGTACATTATTGCAAAGACTTCATGGATTCTTTTAATCTTCCTGTTTTTAATCATTTTACAAATACTGACCAATCATTTTTATTAATGATATTCATTTTTCCTTTTCCATATTTAATCCCCAAATGCATCGTATTACCATCAAATGAGGTGTTCCCCCCGTAACAGTGGTGTCCACTTTTTTGTACAATTTTTAGATGCCTCCGAACATTTAACTAATTACCTTAAATTCCATCAAAATTGCCTATAACTTGTAATTAAAGACCAGTTTCACAACATTAAACCATTCACAGTGAGAGCATTAGGTTATTTTTGTTTTAGCTGAGGATTGTGGTTATTTGGGCTTTGGGGCGGGTGTCCCCTGTTAAGGTTGCACCCATTTTGAAACATTTTCTTTTGTCACTGCAAATAGTCTGCAGACGTATATGGATAAAAAGTGGTCTGTCCCCTACACATGTGTATCAACCAATAATTAAAATATTAAAACGGATGATCATGTACGCTCATTGAAAAGTTATATTTTAAAAACATTCCATGTGGTCCACGTCCGCACAAGCAGTTTTTTCCAAACTTAATCGTTTACCTATAACATATAGTGTAGATATACATTTGATGAAAATTACTCCAAAGTACTTCTTGTTTTATGCTTTGGTAAATAAATGATGTTTTTCAGATATTAGGGGAAAGTTTTATCGAACAATTAAATTCCGATAAAAATAATTCCCTTTATTCAGAGTTCCCTGCATGCCATGAATTACCTAATACTTTACTATTTTTCCCTTGTTATAGGCCTATATTTTAAACAAAGATCTGTTTTGCCCTACTTTGATAACAAAAATGTTACTCACTCACCTCACCTCACTCACTTTCACTACACTCCCTCACTCACATCCTCACGTCACTCACATCACGAGATCGCGGCGGGGGAGATGGGGAGGGGGGGGGGCCAACCCACCCCTGCCACTCCATGCCCCAGGTTTAATTTGCTTTCCTGCTGTCAAACAGAGCCGATTCTCTTGCAAACGCGTACTTGGCATTGGTTTGCGCTTTTTTCTGTGCGTCATCGCAAGGTAAGCTGCGCTTTTGTTTCAGGGCAAACAGGACGCACTTTAAGAGAACATTTCAATTTTTATGACTATTTCGGTCGTTTTGTTCCCTACAAATTCTCGAAATCTAAGTCGGTGACACCCAGTTTTTTATTAGTGCGGGTCCGAAAATATCTTATAAAGGTTCTACTAAAGTGAAAAATCAAAAATCGTTCGATTCGTTTTATATTTTATGCTGGAACACGCAAAACTTTTCGGTTTTCCCATAGACCTCTGTCAACATTTTTGTGAAAATACTACCTTTTGAACATCCTATACTCAAAACGATCGGTGACCCCCATTTTTTATTTCATCAGATTTGTCACCTACATCAATTAAATACCATATAGCCAAAATAGAAAATTGTTGCGATTATTTCAATTATCCTCTATACCCCTTAAGGTGTTGGCATTAGGATTTGGTTTCTAGGAGTACGCGCAAGCCGATTTAGTAAACTCGGAGATGACTCCACTTCAATTTGAAAAATGGGAACTAAAACAAGTCGCACAAAAATCTTTATGATACGTTTTTTTTATTCAGCTAACATTATCAAACATCATGGAACAATAACAGTTATGAACACAACTCATCCCCCCTATATTTTTACATTGGGAGAAACCTTCACATTAAGTTGTGTTTTCCTGTTTTTGGCCCTAGTATATTACGTTATCCCATATGCATCTTGATATTTTGATCTTAAAGGAAGTTTTAATTCATGTTTCTTCCATACTGTGTGCAGGATATATCGAACTGCTTATGGTGAAAGCCAATGCTGGTATGAGACAAATTTGTACATTAACGGCAGTCTTTCTTTAAGACTATTTTTGTGTGGTTTATCGTCTTAGAAAATATTTCCAACAAAACAAGGAAAAAATCTTATTTTATCATCCTGATAGTAAGAAGACTGGGTTCTGATGTTTTAAAATTATTATTTGCTTTTGGTAAGCAATATTTCGACCCTCTTTTTTAAAATTCATTGTATCACGTTGCATTAAACGAAATGTTAAACTATTCCATATCCTTCGTTTTCACGATGTTGGTATGGATAACGTATATACATCACCAAATGCAGTAAATAAAGGCATTTTGTAAATCCACTTTTAACATGCCAAATACCACAGTGAATACCTAAACAGTTTTTTTGCCAAACGGTGACAAAAATGGAGCCAATTAGATCTTGGTGTCGTTTTTAATAAAGTCAATCGTATAGGCCTACGCTCGCATTAATGCTTTTGCCAAGTCTAACTTCTTTCACTCCGCAGTAATTCTGTATAGTGTCTCGAACTGTACCCTTATATACCGTCATCGTGCATATTTGTTATTCTTTCTTTTTTCATTTGTATTATCATTGAATTCTCCCCAACGAGCAGTGAACTGAACTGCCATTTTCTCTTTCCTTTTTTCTTGGCCCGGGACATTTTTTTTTTAAGAATCACATACATATTCCCTTCTTTTCTGTGCCTCAGGTTAGTCAAATTTAGCTGTTATTTTATATTATTATATTTCTGGACGTGTTTGTAAGCTAACTTCGTTTGAGGCTCCCTTGACGTTCTGTTTCTTTTTTTATAACGATACCACTGGTAAAATTAAAATGAAATACAATCTTTTAATGATGCACAATATGTCCAGATTATAACAATATTAGTATTGTCGCCACAATTATATTTTAAATAGCCACACTGGGGTCCTATAGCCCTAGTTTATTTTCCTTTAGCCATCTATTAGTCCGAAGAACAGATTTAAACAACGTCTCGGTTTCCTCCATCCAAGTCTCAGACCCAAATTCTAGTATAAGCATGTCCTTAAAGACTTGTTAACAAGATTGATCATCAATTGGCCCGAAAACTTGCATTACCCCCTCTTTTTTTTTCGCGTATATTACCTTATCTCACGCACGAGGCCAACTCATAGTGTAAACTACACCCCCATAAACACACCAAATATATGTTATCATAGCCCTTTGTGCACTGCATGGCATACGGTTGTTGCAATACTTACAAGACATTATACTTCCCTATTATATAACCACAAGATGCACAAAACAAGAACAATGTGTATCCTACATTGTGCATATTTATTACGCAAAAGTATTTGAGTAAAATGGTTAAAGAAAGTGACTATCTTACCTTATTTAGTGCTACAATTCTCAGAAATACTTTGAAGAGCAATGGCGGAAGCGTAAAAATGACATAAGGCGTCAATCGAGGACTCCTGTATTTTTCGTCTTCGTTTTGGATAACGTAATATACATAACGTAATATACATGCTTAAAACGGACGCATTAAATTTTGGAATATAAATTTTTATTGAGGCCAATTTTGCAACCAAGCATTTTTGATGTTATGGCTTACCAATGTATACATATTTCTGCCTTTGAGCTATGCAAAAAGTACTATCATTGCAGTTATTTTTTTTCAAATAAATCGAGTTACTACATTGATAACGTAATATACAACGATTTCGCGGAATCCATATATTGGCTTCTTGTAGCTTACCAAGAAATGCTATCGGGAAGATTGATTACTATCATATATCATTGATGCATTTTAAGAAATAAAACCCACTGGTATGGATAAAACATTTGACTATTGAGGTAAATGTAGAGTTGTAAAATACGTGCATAGTGCTACGGAAACACCATTTTGGCATATTTTAAGGTCTTCAAGGAACAAAATGACCGAGATCATGATATTTAAAGTATAGAAAACTATATATGTCCGTGTAGAGCTCGCAAAGTACTAAAAGAACATTAACACGTTTACTTATTTTAAGCAAAACACAAAGACTTTTGGATCAAAGAACGAAATAACTCTACTGGAGTCACGTCGCAAAAATTCATGAGCGATTTTCCACTCCTGCATTTACGCGAATTTGTAAAGCGTTTGGAAAATCGCGTAGAACTCTGATGTTGCTAGGACTTGTCTAAGAATAGACTGAGTCCCTAGTCCTCCGTTCGCGGCGCCCTTTTATTACCCACAATTCTTTACGGCCTCGCAGGGGCCGTGCGTATATGTTGAACGACGGAAGGATTCAGTCTAGTCTAAGAACGCGCCTGATTAATTACGCGTCTCACCTTTCACGCACCCATTTTTTGTTTTGCTGCATGACAACATAGGCGTAAAATAACACGAGACGCATCGTCTCTAGTAAAGATGGAAATTTCCCTCTAAAAATGTCCTTTTTCGACGATTTTCAGGAAAACTAATACGGTGACACAATTTTTTATTTCGTATTTTCAAGTATGCAACTTAGACCTAAACATATGTGAAAATCAGAAAAACGTTCGGCCCCTTTGTTATCTTTTTGGAGCACTTTAGTATCGGTAAATCACATTTTCCCATTGAGTTGCGTGGTAAATAATGTAAAATTTTGAGCAAAAATGTACTTTTTTAAAGTCTTTTTTCTCAAAAACGAATATGGTAAGCCATATTTTTTATTTCAGATTTGTTATCAGCACAAATGAATGTACTATATATATCAAATTTTAAAGAAATTTGACCGTGACGGCCCATTTAAATCATGATGCCAACACCTTAAAACATAACAATCCCAATTTGAGATAGGGTTTAAATACGGTAAGTGGGAAACTGGGGTAAGTGGGACACAAACTACATAATTTCCTCAATCAAGAACAAATCTGGCAACATGATACGCGTCCAAAAAAAATGTTTTGCTTTAGGCATACTTTCAATCTCAAAAGTGGATTTAGTTGTTGTTGAGATTGCTTAAAAGGACAAAGGTCAACACAGACCGTAATTTAGGCCAAATGAAGTTACTTTTTCTTATCATAGGCGATAATTGCTAAAAATTTGAATATTTTTGCTGAAAGGTGGAGAAAAATTTAAGTCTATACTTTTAATCAGCTATACCACGACATGTTTTTATCAAGCATATTGCAAACAATTACAACAAAATTCTGCCAATTAATATGCAAATTAGCTAATTAATTAAGCTGCTGTCCCAATTACCGCATGTCATTATTCATTTAGGATGTGTGGGACATGGCTATAGCAGGTACTGGGGAACAGGCCCTCTCCCCTCCGTTGGCTATACGCCTCTATTGTATATAATTGCATATAAGGCCAAAAAAAAAATAAAACAAGTTTGTCTCAGAAGAAATGTCAAAAATCGCAATGCGAAATGCGTGGTTTTTTTAGAAAAATGCTAATGCGAAATGCGGATTTTTTTATTGCATTTTTTTTCTTTTCTTTTTTCTGACTTTTTATTAAATTTCAAATAAGTAAAAACCTAATAAATTATGCGGTCAAAGCCCAATTTTAAGGGAAGATCTGCACCAAAAACATACAATATATTACTTATCTAATTGTTGTTTTAAATAAAAGAGCAAAGTTTTTTGCTCCAAATGCTTTTTTCCCCACTCAAATCGGACCTTCCGTTCCAAAGTTATAGGATTGAAAATCAAATGCGACGTGTCAACCGATTTGCATGAATATTGTTATGTTGTTTATTGTTTTCCAAGCTGTGAAATATACTATGTATTTTATTGTTTTTCAAGCGGCGATATGTAAAATATTTAAAAAAAATCATATCTCGAAAAGTATATGTGCTATCATTGTGAAATAAGTGACATTAATTATAATAATTCAAATGCTTGCTAACTGTATGTGTCAGATGTTATCATTACTGACCTAATTTGCATAATAATTAAAATAAGTGTTGCTATACTAAAAATGCTTTATTTCAAAATTTCGCTTTTACCTCTTCAAAATAGTTAATGTCAGCCACTTTTCAATGGATTTGGCTCAAATGTGCACAGACGGTGTATTTTGTAAAGTTGTAAAAAAGTATGAAGTTATTTTTTTTTAATTTTTGTCTAAATTTTTTGTGGGTCATTTTGTGGGTCGATTTTTTGCATTTTTGGCTTTTTTTTGAAAAAAAAATAAAAAAATAACTCCATACTTTTTTAAAGTTTATCTTTTTATCTTTCATTAAAAAAATAGGCTTCTATCATGTACTTTTGAAGATTAACTCTTTTGAAATCCGACACCTAAAATCCAAGATGGCCGCCAATTAAATATGCAAATTAGGTGGTTTTTTTTTATTTTTATTTTTGGTCACCCAAGTATCATATATGAAGGCAAGAGGACAATTGACACCAGTTTACAACGAAATCGGAGCACGGGGTGGTAAAGTTTACACCGGATGGACCTTAACCTTATAGGACTGTACCTGTTTAATAAAGGTCGGAACATGGACAAACTATACCTTTTTTAATCCTTAAATGAGACAAATACATTGGTGACATTAAACACTATTTGACATGATTCAAATTTACAACCTGTACAAAGTGTACCCCCTTATTTTACAAAGTTCCCCACATGTCCCAAGGTTGGACCCAAAAATTAGGATTCAGCACCTTCAAAACTATAGAAAAAAAACATATTCAAACACTTCTTCCCCAAAAACTTCTAGAATGGGATTCTGATTTATAACCCTACTAATATAATATTGTATGATGTTTATGATGTTCCAAACATAGAGTATAATACCTCCCTGTTCAATTCCAGTAAATCAAAAAAAAGAACATTCTTCCTAATTCTGAATCCCACTCTGACTATAATCCTGACTTGGTAAACACAGGCTTGAAATGGTACGAGTACGAACAGAAAATACTTCTCGGTACGACAATACATCCACAGGATATTTCCCTCCGCCCTGCAGGTCCTTGATTTTTATGCTTTGGGAACACTGCTGCCACATTCAACTTGAAAACAACCGTTTATCTCTAACGCCAGATGATGTATTGAGTCAATCCCACAATGCACCAGTTTTGGGAAATTTAACCTCAACATCTATAGCCCACAAAATGTCATTCACATAAAAGCCCTGACTTTTGCACTCATTTTGGCCCACAAGGTGCTAGTATTTTATAGCATGGTCATGAAATAATCTTTTGGTTCTTAAACTGTTTGACTTTTCTCTAAGTTCTGACATGTGTTTAGTAGACTAGTATCTGCACATTGCATTGCGTTCTGGGATTGATTCAAAACACCCTCTGCTCTATAGCTAGTACCGGAGCTAGTAGCATCAATTTGTTCATCGCGCATCGCTATAAGCTTATATTCGTCTCAGCTGTAAGCAAACAATTCCGTGAGCAAACAGAACTCTTGGACTTCTTCAGCTTTCATCCCCTAATTTACATAGCTAATCTGTTGTGATCCTTCCTGATTCACGCAACGGCTTTTATTCAAAACGATTAAGCTTGATGAGTGAACCACACGTGTTCCCCTTGTTACTCGTAGTCGATTTATCGTCGCGTCGTTGGTCTGAATAGGCCCTATCCTTTCATCGATATTCTTAGACGAAAGGTAATCTGTTCAGGTTTGAAACGGCAAAAATACAAAAAAAAAAAAACAACACAAGATGGGGAATCCCAAGTATTGGTGGTTTGAAGAGTTGAATGGCGAAGTTTTCATCTGCAAGCATACAAGCAAAACTATTCAAGATGGGGAGGACTATCGACTGAAAGTGACTAAGACGAAGTACTATCCCGCCATTGAGAAGATAGAGGCTTATCAACAAGAGGAAGGAAAACTAAAGGTATGTTGCATCTGAATAATCTGTGTTCAATCAATATCGCATATGTGACACACAATTTATAAGACTAGATGGAACAATCACAAATCTTTGATTATTAAAACTGCTACATGATATCGAAGAGGAAGCAAACTGCTCTCAGCAAGCATGTCATTAATATTATTAATACTATTAAATGCAAGGACAATTCTAAAAAAGTGCAACTCATATACTCAATTTTATCAATAGGAGAAATATTAACTTGACATGAGTTAGCTATTCAGAAAGTGCCGCCGTGCAAACCAGTTTATAAGCTTTTTATACTCATGTTATAATTTTTTGTATCCGTATATGCCTGGTATACATTTTAGATGATTTGTACTTATTTGCAGTAGGCCTTACAGAAGGTAAATTTCACTTATTACTTGTTTGATTGTTCCCCTTGTTTATATATATATATATCTATCATTAATATAATATGCCTTATGTAGGTCTCTGACCACTCATCCGCCTATAGTATAAGTACCATTTTGCATTGTACTGGTGTAGTCATTGACACCACTCAAGTGGGTCCCTACCACTTTGCATGCATGGGTTAAAGTCCCTGCATATTTTCACTTTTGGCCTTGGAACTGGCGAGAAGGTCAAAACCCCAAATAACACCATGATCGTAAAATTTGGAAATTGATTAATGCCATATGGTTAGCTTGAAAGATAAACCAGAATTTCAAGAAAGGCCCTTTATGGATAAAGTTAATTTCGTAATGTAATTATCAGACGTATATGTCTGTATATTAAAATTGGTCTACTTTTGAAAATCCAAAAATGTGCCGACAGAAGACAGTAAGTGTGCACGTATTGGGGGTATGTACTGCCTTGTGCATTGTGAGAAAAATTTGAACTTCTTTCAACCGTTTTGGATAGAGGGAATGAATGGTGTTTAGAGCTATAAATTTGGATATGGTATTTTGTTGAAGTCTTCCTCCCGGCACTACGAACCAGGCATTCAGTGGCTGCGGGGCCAACACTAATTGATTTCAATAGCTATACATGCCACAGTCTTGAAAATGCCTCATCACATACACGGTTTTTTCTGTCAAATTGACTGAAAAATCTGGTAAAAACGGGGGGCCAGGATCAGTCATTTGACAAGATAGGTCTAAAAAACTATTTTTGGTCAAATTTGACCTGTTTCCCAGTCAAAGTGCCTAGAAACGCGAAAGATCATATTTTACACTCGAAACATTAATCGGTCTGGTGGGTTCATATTGAGACCATTAGACCATACTTTGGTAGGCCTTAAGGGCGGTGTGAACCTTGAGCTTCCGAGTACTCTATTTGTTTTGTACACTGCAGCAAAAATATTTATAATATTGTCCAATGTAAAAGGATATAACATTATTCATAGAAGAACATTGGACGATGAACCCCGACCATCTGATGGCACATCAGATATAATGTAAAAACTTTCCAATATGTAGTTTTGAGAAAAATACTAACAACACATGATTTTTTGCCCCAAATTCTCAGACAGCATAACAAAACAATTTGAAATTTTCCATGATTTTCTTATGTTATTATTTAGAAACAGACACATTTTGTCTAAGTGACGTGTTTTTCATTTTTTGAAAAATAGAGCCTTACTTTTCGAATATAAGGAAAAATGTCAAAAAAAGTGTGCTTTTTACCTTTTCTTTTTTCTTTTTCCAAAATTTCAGATATTTGGAGAATATCTTTATTTAGAAATCGAAAAATGAAAAATGAGCAAAACCGTCCTAGAGAAGACGACTGCTATCGTAGAAAGTTAAACCTTACATTTTACTTCGTACTTTTGGAGTTATCTGTCTGAAAATTTGCCGAATTTTTGCGAAAATGAACAGTGAGAAAATCCGTGTTTTAGTAGAAAAGTGACTTTTCACGCCATTCAAGCTGTCTCCTTCTCCAATAACTTTATCTTTGAACGTCAAAATTTAAGTATGTTGTGTCAATGAGGCAAGAAATCTTTATGCCCTATTGAATCAAACATCTTTTCTCTCTACACTCCAGAAATCAGAAGAATTGAAATTCGCCTGGTCTAAATAGGCGCTTTTTGTTTACTTTTCAAATATATTTTTCGTTTTTACAAGATCGTTCGCGCAAACGTACATTAAAACCCGCGCACGCTTCATTACCAGTAAAATTCACCGCCGATGCGCGATGCTGCGCCTGCGCCTTGCGGCGTGAAGTGTGCTTAATTCCCGCCGTTAAGACGCATGTTGATTTTGTGGGACTTTAAATGGTCAAATAACTGCTTTAAATCGGCCAAAAAATACACTCAGGATGGTCTGCATTGGTAACCTTTGTTTGGTAAGAATAGAACACAGGTTGATGGTTTAAAATGGTGCAAAATCAGAAATTCGATAAAAACAAAAGCACCAGGGTTAACACTGCCCCTTTAAGCTTCTTAATTTGATTTCACTTCTAAGTCCTTTGGGTTTGGTTATTGCTGGTGTTCTCTATTAAGTTGATTGTACATAATTTGTAGAGTACGCGCAAACCGACTTTAATAAACTCGGATATGAACAAGCGTGCATTCGTTGCGACTAATATGGTGACACCATGTTTTTATTTCTGTAATTTTCAAGTATGCAACTAGACCTAAACATATGTTGAAAATCAGGAACACGTTCGGCCGCCTTTGTTATCTTTTGTTGTGGGGCCACTTTAGTATCGGGAAATCACATTTTCCCAATAGTTGCGGGTAACAATTTAAAATTTTGAAGCAAAAAATGTACTTTTTGAAAGTCCTTTTTGTTCTCAAAAATGAATATGGTAACCATATTTTTTTTTATTTCAGAATTTTGTATCAGCAAAATGATGTACTATATATCAAATTTTAAAGAAATTCTTCGGCCCATGTAAATCATGATGTCAACACCTTAAAAGAGAAACAGAGGTATTTGGGTGACGATGCCGAAAACAGCAATTGAATAGCACAACCAAATGGGAGAGCCCTTTCCTCCAATATGTTTTTCAGTGATAAAACACAGTTTTTCAAATTCCCAGTTGAAAAGTTTCAGTTCAATTAGATAAAGAAGCTTTTTGGCGATAACCCAGTCTTGTGATAAAAGTAAAGCTTTTTGAAAACTAAGTTGTAACTGAAACCTTCGCTTTTCAATTTCATTAGCCTAACTAATTTTTATCGATAAACAAGGTCAACTGATATGCCATTTGGTGATAAACCAGAGTTTATCACGAAAAGCTAAGTTTATCGTCGATAAGTCAGAGTTTTTTTCCCGAGGAGGTGCCCTCAATTTCCAAAAAAAATCGCGTTTTGCATTTACATAATGCTGTTCCCATATCACTGTGTGAAATTGCCTAAGCTTAAATCGAATTCCTTCATAATAGAAAAATCACAACTTTGTTTATAAACATTTCCGGATCCGGATTTTTTTTTGTTATCCACAGTATCCTAGGGACGTAACTACACATAAATTTACGTGCATCAAAACGAAAAATCCAATTCATCTTAATTTCGGAATTGTGCATTTTAGTTACTATCTATCTTTAGGTCCTAGTTGACTAGTTTTCATTATTACACCACACGCAACAAAAATAGTTGAAATCTCTGAGTCGACTTTACTGCCTTTTTAGTTGAACACTCTGATCTGAAAGTTTTGCTGTATTTATGGGGTGAAAAATTCTCAGACGTCTTTATATCCTGGTGAATTTTCTGAACATACATATGGCATTCACTTTCATAGTATGTTGGTAAGGAAAACGTCCACGTTTTGACGGACAAGCCCTACCCTGTGTGGCAGAGATATGGCCGCCGGTCTTCACAGTCCGGAACATGGTAGACAATAGGGAAATCGATTAAGTTGACTCTTCACGCCCGTCTTCAAGTATTAGTTTCACGCTTTATATATTCCGTATGTCTATGGAGCCCGGACTGTGGTTCTCTAAGCGACCATATCTCCTTTAACAACGGTGTGAAAAACTTATGTAGTTTACCGAATTATTGGCACATGGACCAGTACCAGCCATGCGTGCGACTCCGGGCGGGGGGCGCACCAAAGTGGTTAATGCCATAAAGTGGGGGGAATGGTTTTATGGTGGGTGCCTGTAGAAACATATACTAGAAATATCCGCTAAAAGTTGCATTTTATGTTTTGGTTGACCATTTTCTTTAAAGCGTGCAACGAGAGATTTCAAATAACAAGGTGTCCCGAAAAAAAAAAAAAAATGTGAAAATTCTGATATTGTGAAAAAATATCCCCATCTGTAAGGATTAAGCTTGATCACTGTTTTTTGAGTACAAAAAATGTAAAATTTCTAATTTCGTATAGGAGCAAAATTATACAAAATTCAGCTATGTTTTTATGAAATATAAGCCATACACAAATCACCTTATTGTTAATCATTTTAAGTATTTCTGTAAACCAATCATTGGCTTAGGAAGATTTTCCGGATTGGGGGGCACACCGCGAAGCGCCGAGTGGGGGAAGAGCAGAGTGGCGGCGCCAGCGAAGGGGGACAATTCCCCCATTTTTCTTGCCCCCCACCCAGTTGCGCCCCCAGAGTTTCCCTTCCCGGGCCAGAAAAAAATAACGGCATATTTTAACAAAAATCAGCAATTTGGACAAAAAGCACAAAATTTGGGCAAATATCAGCATTTGGACTAAAATATAAAATTTGTTAAAAATCTTTTTAAAATGTGGAAGTTTGCCCCCCCCCAGAATTTAAATTCCCCCCCCCCCAATCACTTCCCCCTCGAAGAAGTCGGCGACCGTGATGTTTTGACATTAACGGCATGTCTATATATTAGTCTAAAAAGCCTGTTGTTTTGAGGGTTGCATTGAATATGAGATAGAGAGAGCACCACAACACTTCAAATAAGGCTTTGTCACACTGAGCCGGTGATCGATCGACGTTTGCGATCGATCGCTGTTCTGTCGACTTCCAAACCAGTATAGGTTAATCAGTAATTCTGAAACAAAATTCTGGCTACAGCGCGCAAACCTGGAAGTATGTGACGAACGCTTTGACAATGGAAATTGAGTACGCAACTCAACAGACGCGCGCGTTGGCATTTGTTCAAGAAATTATGACGGCGGACTATACCAAAGTCATTATAAATACTTCGCAAACTCTGACACCAAGTCGCGGTTGTGCTTCCTCAAATAACAGCACCATTCGTTCACTAATGCAAGTACGTAAGAGTATATTCCAGATGTGAATTTCTTACTCAGCCCGGTCAATTTCACGAGCGGAAAACTCACAATTTGGCGGGAAACAAACAAGGTTGACAAATCATATCACTTAAAAGATGGCCATTATAATCTCCGAAATTAAAAAAGTGTTCGACAGCCACTGCGTAAATGCCTCAAAAAGGACGCTAGTGTCGTGAAAGCAGCAGCTCATTTAATCCTTCCTTTTGGAAAACTTTACATCGTAAACTAAAGGGGCTTTGCGCATGCGCTTCTAGTATTCAGAAAAAAGCCCAGGTGGAGAAAACGCTGCACTAGTCTTCAAAAACGTGATCGGCGCAAAAGGCGATCGATAACCGGACCTCAGTGTGAAAAGCCTTAATATATGGTTTGATAGATTGGTCAGTACTACTTTTCGGGCGGACGAGTGGTGATCATGGGCCCAACCGGCTGAGCGTAGCGAGCCGAAAATTTTTCTTTTTGGTTTTTATTAATAATATTAAGTCTTTTTTTATTTATGTAATTTAAAAGTTGTGAATTTGTATGTTTTGGTTTTAAAAAGTGTTTTGTTTTTTTTATTGATATTGGGGGGGGGGGGGTCATGGGTATTTGAGCCCCCCACCACCACAATTATTGTGGGGGCCAGCCCCCCAAGCCCACCCCCCCCCCCGACTTCCTCCAAGCCGTATGAAATAAAATGTAGGGAATATATTGAGCTTGATATAAATATGAAATCACGACAAATCCTGTTCTGAGATAGGAGTTACATACGCGCGCGAAGTTTCTGCGTGTAACTCGAAGACTAAGTATTTCCTTTACGCGTTGTCATGGTTTCTGCTTGGCGGGAATGCTGGCGTATTCCTGATGCAGAGAAAAGGAATTAATGACGGGAGAAGTTAGGCCCTATCCCAGAAATATGGCACGCATGATGGGCACGCTTCCACGTACAATTATGGTTGAGTTTCATGCGCCGTTATATCCGAGGTTTACCCGCTCTATGTCGCCAGTTTACACGCTGCCTATCCAGGTTGAACTATATGGGCGACGTTTCATAATCATGTCCAGAATTAGAATCATGTCCAGATAAATCAGGCCGACTTTTAAAAAACTGGAAGATTTTTGTTCAACATGTGCAAACTGGACATGATTTTTTTCTCAAACATGAGCAAACTCGACATGATTTTTGTCCAACCATGAACAACACTCGACATGATGGTTTTTTTTTCCAACATGAGCAAACTCGACATGTTTTTTTTACAATACACCAAAAAAATCATGTCGAGTTTTCTCTCAGGTTGAGAAAAAATTCATGTCGAGATTTTGAAAGGACATGATTTATGTAAAAATCACCTTATTATAGAGAGCAAAACTCGATTGTTATATAGAGGGCAATGGACAAAGCGCTTGTATTCATAAACTTCGACTATTAACGCAAGCACAATCGACCCATATGGCGAGGAAAAACTCGATACACAGCGGTTGAAACTCGACATGCGCGGGAAAAACTCGCCATGATTTTGATACGTGGAGCGTAAAAATGGACATGATTTATGTCAAACTCACCAATATAGAGAGCACAACTCGATGTATAGAGGGCAAACTGGACAGATAGCGCGGTAAAATCTCGACATTTAACGCTGCACACTCGACTATGGCGAGGAAAAACTCGATACACAGAGCGTGAAACTCGACATGCGCGGGAAAAACTCGCCATGATTGATCCGTGGAAAGCGTGGCCATACAGAAAAATTTTTTATGGGTGACTTGAAATCTCACGTTGCGCCTTTAAACCAGATAATCGCCCAGTTGATGAAAATGGCACAGAGAAAGAAGGAAAGTAATTTAAGGAGGATTTAGAGGTCGCCCTCACAGATGAGCACCAACTATATTTTGAGTAAAAAACCCTGATATTTTGAATTTCGCGCGTTTTCCAAAAATCCCTCAAACTGAAAAACATTAAAAATTTCCCGTTGCCTAAAACTCTCCTTCTACTACATTTTACAACACATCCAACACATTCAACAAAGTAAGAGCAATGCGTATCGGCCTTGTATCGTTGTCATTTCAGCTGTGTCGAAGACTGGAATTTCCCAATTCATACACGGTTGTTACGGAAATTACTGTGCTGTGACTGTGTACTGTGCTGGAATGTAGAGAATTGATTCGATTCAAAGGTTCACCCGTTCCCTGTCGAGCCGGGGTCAGAGCTATTAAAGCAATGTTTAAATCTAGCGGGATCAAGTATGTAAACTTGCAAGAATTCTCGATACTTGGCCCCGTGACTTGGCTATTAAAATGATAGTAAATTTACTAGCTGACCGCGGGTAAATATACTACTCGGCTCCCGAGTTGCTCATCACTCTCCATCCGCACGATGCATGTGCCCCTGGATGGTTATCTACGTTGCTTTTATGAGGTACATGTAGTACAGACGTGAAGGAGCGGATGGGGCATTACTTCCATCCGAACGTGATTCTGCCAATCATAACTCCTGTTTCAACCAACTGTTTCACTGTTACATTAGTTACAAAATAGTACGGGGAACCTGTACGTCGTTTTTTTGAATTGGTAGCATGAGGGTGATTGTAAATGTGAAATGCAAAAGATTGATAAGGACTCGTCTGACATGCCCAGAAAGTTCAGGAGACTCCGTTGTACTAGTTACAAACACAACTTTCAAATATGTATTTATTGTAGGTGAAATGAGGCACCCCAGCCCGCAGGGCAGGTGATGTAATCACAGGGATTGATTACTATTAGTAACCCTTGATGATTGGTTGAGAGCTGCTTTGCAGCTAAAATTATATGTACAAGTGTCTCATTTATCTTGGATATTTCTGATGTTGAAAGTTCGCATAAAAAAAAATGCTGTAGTGGTGCATTTGGAATTTTGAGCATGACATTATAGTACAACGAGTCATCCCGGGGGGGGGGGGGGTTCTCAGGGGTATTGTTGGGTACCCATGATCGTTCCAGGGGTTCCGAAGGGGACCCTAACGGGACCCAAATTTTCAGTGAAAATATTCCCCTAACGGGACTAGTTTTTGGTGAAATTATCTATTTTTTTTTTTTTTTTTGGTTTTCAGTGAAAATATCCCCTAACGGGACCAATTTGCAGTGAAAACTATACCCCTTGCGGGACCTGCTCAAAATCTTGTGAATACAAAATTGTACCTTTAAATAGTAATATAGAAGGAAAATGACAATTGTGCTTTACTGTAAGAAGATAACACTAGGGTTATTTGCTGACACATTAGGTTAGTTTCTCCTATTTGTATCACAATCACATTGAATTGATACCCCTAGCGGGGACTATAACTTGATTATTGTGAAATTATACACTAGCGGTAGTCCCGATTTGCAGCTAGTCCCGCTTTTTTTGGAAGGAGCATGGGTCCCGACCAAAATCCAAGAACCCACCACCCCCGGGGGAGTCATGTATAAATTAAATTTGGGATGTCAGACGAGTCATATCAACTTTTGCATTTCACATTACGATCACCCTCATTCGTGCCGACCACCATGTCAAAAAAAACGACGTACAAGGTTCCTGTACAGTGTGCAAATTCCTCAAAAATTTTGTTATACGAGTTTGTGACAATTTTATCACAAATGGATGCTTTTTATATATTTGGCATTGTAAAAAAATGCTATACAAGCCAAAAGTTGTGTAGCCAATTACTTCAAAATGGGTTAGCATTTTGCTAGCTAAAACAGGGGAATTGCCACATGCTGTACTAGACATGGACCATTGTTTATGGGAATGTCTTGTTTGACCACCTGTATAAAACGTCATTGACCAACCCAACTCACTGATAAAACTTGTTAACAGAATAAAGCAAATGATGCCATGGGTTTTGGTCCAACTGTGAGTGAAGTCGCGGGGGGGGGGGGGGGGGGGGGGATGGAGACAGATATCAACATGTAAGATTGAGGCATGTAAACACGGATGGTATCTGGGGAGTGGT